>JAOXYL010000086.1:14538009-14554117 GCA_028564955.1 Terapon puta | reverse complement strand
CGCTACTTAAAACTGTTAACTTGTAAACAGAGGGTGATCAGAATTTGAGTCATGCATTTTTAAAGAAAACTGAAGGACACTGCAGCTGATTAATGAATGAAAAGTGGTCAATTAAATGTTTGCAACTCTTCAGATTTTTACTTTCTAAACACCAGTGAGACCTTCAGTAATGATTTTGCATGGCAAACCCTGTTTGCTCAATTTGCATGAAAGGCATTTCTTAACAGTCCATTAAATTTATTAGTTTTTTAAAGCTTCAGTAGCCAATACAATACATTACTTACAGTTGTTAATTGCGGCCATGATATTTAGCAAGATAATATTCAAGATTTTAAATAATTGGAGCAATTAGATTTGGCATCATTATGATCCAGATGGAACTGGCTTCATCTCTCCGGTCACACTGGTTAAATCCAGGTAAAAGGGAACGAGTGAGAGGGCATTTGAACTGAGCTGTGAAACAAGATAAAAAAACACAAAACAGGTGCAATCTCATTAGCAAGCGTCTGTATATAACTGCTCATCATTCTGCACAAACAGGAAATAATTCAACAATTGGCCCTGCCAAAATTTCAGATTAGAGGTTGACTGTAACGATGATTTTTGAGCACAGCTGACTGTCATTATTTTTTACCGGTTATAGCCTGTTTATTAGTTACGGAGTAATATATTATGACATCCTCTTAAATTCATTCAGTTTTTTTCTCACGGTAACTTCCATGTAAACATTGTAGAAGGATATATTTATTTCAAATAATTTACCTGACACTGTTTCCTAGTTATCGTCCTGCATTTTTGTTCACATGTACTCCTACATTGGTTTTGGATACTACACCTTGTTTATCTCCTCGCACTGTCTCTGCTTGTGTATGTGGGGGGGCGAGGGTAGCTGCATGTGCCTGTGTGCGTGTGTTCATTCATGCAGGCGCACACATGCCATCTGTTTGGGCTAGATATGCCACCTTTTACCGATCCTGTGTACGAACAACTCTCAGCGCTGAATCCAGCCTTGGCTAAAGCGCTGACGGATGTGGACGACTGGGGCTATCTTACCAAACAAAATCCTAATTAACTGGCCTTATCTCATTTCAAAAAGTCAAGCAGAGGATAAATCCCTATTTCCCATTATGGAATTATAAGTAATGACATGTGAGTACTCAACCTGTCACCAAGTGCAAACTAATAACAATAATTTGTGTTATTGCTCGGATTGGCCAAAACATGCGGTGAAAGTAAACTGTTTTGCTTTTTCTCCCTCACAAAGACCCTCTTCACGCCACTGTAGCTCTTTCTCAACAGGAGATTTACCTGCTGTGCTGTTTGATATACATGTGCTCCTTTTATTGACTTTGGTGAATATATCTTTGCATTCCAGCCTCGCCACACCGCTGCTCATTCTTTGAATTAATTCAAGCTTGCACAAAAGATGAGTTTATGCTTCTGCCCGAGGCGTAATCTTCACCTGTGCGGTTGGTTGCAAGCTGAGAGAGCAGATCAGTGTGTTGTCATTATGGTGAGGGAGGTGTCACTTGTCTGTCTGGCAAAGTCTATCCCTGGATGTACTTGTACGGCTTTGGATAAGATTTTTTAAAAAAGCCACCTAATATTATTACAGTGTACATGCCTTTGTGTGTGTAGGAGTGTGCGCGTGTGCTGCTGTGAATAAGATTAAAGTAATACAAACAGACTTCTCTCTTCAGACACAGAACTAAGGACTCCTCTGCTCCCCGACTCCCCTTCCTCTCCTCTTCTTCAGCTGCCAGTGTCAACGTTCTGGATCAGTGAACGGGCCAGATGGCTGCAGAACACAGTCCCCTCTCTCTCCCTTCATTCCTCCCTCCTTCCTTCCACGACCCGCGCCACCGTTCTTTTTAAGCCCTCCCACCGACACTTCTCCATCTCTCTGTCTCATCTCCTCTCACTCTATCTTTCCTCGCACACTTCTGCTTCTCTCTCATGGCGCTGGAGCGGAGGATACATTCCTTTCAGTTGCCCAGGGCTCTGCTGTCAAGCCTCTCCCAAGCTCAGCTTCCCAAGCTTGACGGCTGTGCGTCTCCTGCATCGTCTCCCTGAGAAATGAAAGGAGTGCATGCCGGCGAATTCCTCGCTCTCCTGCTCCTCGTCCGCCTCCACCTCCTCTTGATCTTCCATACTGCCAAACACATAACCATTAGCATTTTTTGAGAAATAAAGAGGGGGACCAGGAGAGACAATCAGCATGCCTAAAACAACAAACCTCTCCTTTTATCCACAGTGTGCTCATAACAATCGCTTTTGGAGAAGTTTAGTTCAAGTCACTGTAGCAGGTTACACATCAATTAACCACAGCGAGGTTTCAGTGCACTAGCAACAGTACGGTGTGGTTTCTTACAAGAACCAATTAGAGGAAATAAAAACTGTATGACAGTTCCTTATTGCTCGAAGAATGAGATCTCAAAAGTCAGAGCTTCCGACGTTGCCAAAACCTTGTCTGGAGAAAAGACGTGAGTCACCTTTTGTTTACACATCCCACATGCTCTAAAAATAAAAGGTGCTTTGCCTGCGATTGACAGACCGATATTGAGTGATTCTGTAGAACCCTGGATCAAATTCAGTCATGACAATTCTTACTTCCTAAAATATTCGTGCATAGCAGCTATGGTGTTATGAAGTTAGAGAAGAAGAAGTTAAAGATACACTAATTAATTGTAGGCCTGTGATGGGACACAAACTCTAATTGGCATGAAAGTTGGGCTCAGTACACGCCCACCCACCCACCATGCCAACCTCCACATCCTTAGTTCTTCACTGCTACACACAAGGCCACTTCTACCTGCACTGATCATTGGCATTGGATGTCTTGTTCCTGTACCTAAATCTCACCAAACATAGTCACATCATACAGCCGATTTACCGTTCATCGAGGATTTGGAAGGGATTTCGAAAGGCAATAATGTCATTGTGCTGCATCAGAACAGGAAATGCTCTCTGTGTCATTCTAGAGGTCCAACTATGCATTTTGTCATTTAATATGGAGGACTTGTCGGTCATGCACATGTATGGATGTATGTTTACAGTGGGCTGGAAGGAAGCTTGCATCACGATAACATGATAAAGCATTTACTTTAGTATCGTATGAGAAGGAAGTGTTGATGTAGTTCAGGGCATAGATCTGACTTTGACATTGGTAGGGACATAAAAGTACCACCCCCCGAGAAGCTGAGGGATTTTGCATTTATGACAAACATCTGACTGTAATTTGATGCCATCTTGAGACTTTATTCTTAGATAGGGTAACCAACACACTTAAGGGAGATTTTTTTCTGTTTCTGCAACAATAACCAACAATGATAAGTGCTTAATAGAGCTCTTAGTATACGAGTGAAACCTCATTGTAATACAAAACAAATGTCTACATTTACTCTTACAGTCACAATGTTACATGCCTCAGCCTCACCTGCAGCTTTGCCTCTCCTCCTGTCTCTCCTCCTCTGACTGCGCTACAAGCTGGCAGGATTGTTTCTGTCACCTGATAAAATAACACGCTGATGCCTGCCACATGAGCACTCAGACAACATGTGCCTTTTCAAAGTCCTCATTATAAAGACTCATTGATGAGTAACTGTTGTACAGTACATCATTAGCCTAACATTTGTCACAAACTTGAATCTCACTTCTAATATATCACCATCAAGTCATCGTTTGACCTTGCCCCACCTCTCCTCCTGCCCGTCCTCCTCTGTCTGTGCAACAAGCTGCTGCTGCTGTTGCATGACAAAATGGTGAGGAGAAACATTTATGGGTTTGCTGAGCATTTCTATTGCCATTATTGTTGACTCTGCCCAGTAGCAACTGAGAAAATGTTTTCTTTAAACGACTTACACTTTGACTTGTTTGAAAATAGCTCCTAATGTCCACCTTTCTTTTTTTGGCTGCCATCCTGTCTGAGAGTATATCACCGGTTAACTCACACCCACACGCACACACACACACACACACACACACACACACTAATGTTAATGCAATCGCTAAGAATAACAGCCTAAGTTAAAGTCTGTTATCAAAATATGTCTTGCTGCCCAGCCACAACAAACACTGCAGTCAACTTGAGCATGACATGAAACTAAAATACAAAAACGAGACAAAATCAAGGTGAGCTTTGTTTTAAACATATTTAAAAAATAATTTCAAGTATGATATTCAGATTTGAATATATAAGAACCAGAACAGGTTACCAATGAGAAGCCAACAGTTTCTTCTCTCTGAGACCTCACAGAATCTTTCATAGTTCTTTATTTCACAAACCTTTTGTGTGTCAGCTCGTGTTGACTGTCAGGAGGTTTTATTCTCTCAGGTCTATGTAAAGCAATAAAAAGCAATTGCATTACGCATGACAAGGAGGGCAATCAATAAATCATAACTGATCATGTGGTGCACACTGCAGCACAATGAATTCTCGAAAATCACTCCACACCTAAGCAGCATGATGCATGTGCTGTTTGTTTTTTGCCCGCATTTGGCGGTAATTATCTCAATTATTACCCCTGCTCGTTCAAACCTGACCCCTGTACGAGGTCACGGGTGAATATGAGAGTAATATTATGGTGATGGCCCTGAGGGAATTTATTATCATGGACACCGTGCAGCTAGCGCTACATAAACTGTCAAATCAATACTCATCTTTTAGTGGAACACATATGTGAAAGGTGAAAATGTAATTTTCACCTCCATTTGGCCACTGCCGTCTAACAGCCTTGATTGTGGCCAGAACACATATCGTGCGACCATTAAAGTCATCTATCCTCATAAAGAATCATGGCCCTTTGGTGTAAATATGAAACTTGGTTTGCTTTCCTCTTTTTTCATCTCTACCTCCTTTCTCCAGTAGAATAGCGACTGTAGGTGGTTTTGTATGAGTGCAGTGCAAACAGACATCCTCATGTCTTAAAAGGATGTGGGTGTATATGAGAGAGCCAATTACAGTGTTACAGCTCTGACAGTATGACAGCTTTTTCACCATGACATTGCAAGAAAGCCACTGTTTGCTGAAAACTTTTTAACCAGATCAATATCCTTCGAGGTGTAATAGCTTATGCCCAGAATAAATGATGGAATATGTGTGCGTGTGTGTAACAACCTAAAGAAGTATATCCCTGAGGCCTATCTCTCTGGAGCTAATTACAACATAACCATTAGGCACAAGGCATGCTGGTCTCAGCTGGAATTGGGTTTTAATTGGACCGCCTTAATTGGTTTATTGCACTTGGAGGTAGAATTGAATGTGGCGGCAGAATCTCGCTGTGAGGTGGCAAAATGGGATCTGAAATGAAACAGGGAGAGAACAGTTCTAGAGATTTTGAATCCACCTCAGCCTGACAGTTGTTCTGTATTATTAATGATTTCAGTTTGGTTGCATATGTCTTGTGGCAAATGGTGGCTCGCTGTCTTTTCACAAACTCTTTTTGAAACAAATCCCTGCCTCGCTACTGAGACTCAAATTAATATATTGGTGCAAAGAGCCAAAGCTGTAATTTGTTAAATGGAGGCTAATGGTAGGGGTGTGTTCCCTCATGAGTGGGTTCACACTTAAGTTAAGTGGGCAATTTAAACAATTTTCACAGATAGCAATGGTTAACATGGTATTAGAAACCCAGCTGATCTTCCTCCAGCGACTCTTTACCTTTTCATTATCTATTACAATTAGGTCTCTGACAAAACAACCCTAATGCCTCCTCTCCTTGACGTCCTGTTTTTGCCCTTTGTTTTTCTTTACTTCTAATATTAGTCACAGCACAAGTTAATGAGACAATCTCTATGACAGTAATGCTCACAAACTGTAATGTTTTGTCATTCACACGGTCACGTCACCTTCAGAAGAAAGAGGTCGAGTCAGATTATGTTGACATTTCCCTAAATGACACCACTGCATGCATGCCGGTCCCACTGTTTCACACCTGATTCACTTGAGGACTTAATGCTTATTTGTTTGGTTCAATTGTCGAGGAGTTAAAGGAGCAACTATGTGAAAGACACACAAAACTTTCTTAAATTAAAACAGTACGCCAATATTCAATCCCTGGATCTGAACATGAATATATTTTTGGTATTAATAAAGATTGTGGTCACATTGAAAAACACAATCAAGGACACACTCATAGCTGGAGCCTTTACGATGCAGTATACGTCAGTGATAAATTCATCTGAAAACCTTTGTTCCTATGTTTTTAATAACTTGTAACATAGTGCATACAGGATATTTGTCAGTGGTTTACTTTATTTAATGGTTCATTTATTTCACTTTATGCTGCAGTGACTTGGCAGACCGCAGCTGGCAGTGCAGTGTGATTGACAGAAATGTAATACTGTTGGATATGACTAGCAGAGTTGTTGAAAATAACATGAAAAGTTAAACATCATTCTATCAAAAACTCAATTTTAGTTAATTGTGTTATTTCAGTTAATTCTACTTGGTCTGGGGATCGAGTGGACCGAGGGGGCATCCTCTCCCCTGTCCACTGATCCTGTGTGTGCATGTTTGTATTTCGGATGGATGTATTTGATTTATAAAACTAAAAATTTGTGTAAAAATTACATTTCTGTAAGGGATTAATACATCTAATTAGTAAAGTGCTATAAATTCATTCACATAAATAATAAGGTTAAATAATATATTAAGGATAAAGACTCTCTAATCTCATCGTTTCTTGTTTATTTGGTTAAATGAAAGTTGTTTTTAAGACACTAGAAATACTCTAAGATGTATTTTGGCATTGTATCTTACATTTTTCTGGGCCATACTTTGTTGTTTTGTTCACTACCCATATTTATGTTGCATTTGTGCCATGTTGTTGTAACTGTAGAGCAAATACAATGCTGTTTAATGGAGGAAATCTTGTGAGGAGAGATAAGCTTTTATTCTCTAAGCTTACTGCGGGATAATGTTGAACAATCAGGAGGAATCCATTTGTACAAGATATTCATTTCTCTCCTCAGAGGCCCCAGTAGACCAGAATGCAACGAAGCTGCTGAGCATGTTGTGCCAAGGACAAACTCACTTTAACCCAACAAGAAAACTACAGAACTGCTTTTTCTCTGTCATTGTGTTCTTCTCACCTTCGGTATCTTTACAACCCACGACTTCATGCAACAAGTTCAAGTTTGCTCTCTGTAGGTCGCCAACAGTCACTCTGGGAATTGTGTGAAAGTGAGGAGGAAGTGGCTGAGGAAGTACACAAAGCGGAAAAGTGAGTGTACCAGAGGGTAAATTACAACAATTAATCACAATGTATCTTCTGAAATGCACTGTGCAACAGAGATTGATGAAGTGTAGCCCTGCTGATTCAGATAGCCTTCTCTTGAAATCCAGAAGGTATTCTGAGAAAATAAAAGTTCCAGTGTCCAGATATGTTTTGTGGACCTTTGTGGTTCCCGTGTTTCTCTATATCACGTCATACATTTTTCATCACACAAAGACCTGTATCCTCCTCAGTCTGTTTATGGACTTTTTGGAACATCTGAATCTCCTTCCCCAGGTATTTCTGTTATATTATGAGAAGGCATTTCTGCACGGAGACATATTACTGCAGCAAATCCCCACACCAGAAGCCCTAAAACAGAAAATGTGTGTGTGTGTGTGTGTGTGTGTGGGTGTGTGTGGGTGTGTGTGTGTGGAGATAGATAGAGAGCGACACACAATTGGAAGTTTAAACTGTTAAGTTGGCGGGAGGGACCAGAGATAAAGGGAGGTGACTTTTACGTGGCATGCAGCTGGTACCTTTGCTTTATCATCCCACCTTAAAGCTGTATGCTACATTATGATTACTGTCTGGACAGAAATAGCATTGCATACGAATGACTTTGAATATGCACACATGAGAGATAAACATTAGCAATCAAAAAGGTATTACAGAGGTAATGGCTGATGTAAAAAATGTAAAAGACTGAAAGATCACACGAAACAAACGGAAATGTAATTCACAAATCAGACACGTTTAACCCAGGATGTTGCAGGATTGAAATCATAAACCAGCTCCAGCATGGAATAGCATAGTGATTCATACAGCTATGTGGGAAGTGCTCACAAAAAGATTTTTAAATCCACTTGTAGCGTTCATGAACAACTCAAGAAATACTGTGTGCCCTTGCCGGGGTTCTAACAAAGGAAAGCAAAAAAACATAAAAACAGTGTCACTTTGCTTTTAATGGAAAAGAAATCCCTTTGGCTTTTAGGGGTGATTCCAGCTGTATTTGGACCTTCTGAGAACATAGAAGACAAGGTCACGCGTCAGTTTGTGAATAGACCATTAAGTTGTTTTGCTCAGGGATGTTGCCCACTGCAAACCTAGAGCTTCGCTCTTCTCTTGTGTTTCAAATGCATGTCAAGGCCAACTGGCCTCAGTGAATGCACTGAAAAACGGAGAGAAAACATTCTGCGGCAAACAGTTTTCCATCGTAAATAGACTTTTCAGAATTAGAAGAAATAGAAAATGCGAATCAGGAAAAATGTCCTGTAGCGCTGTTTGGGACTTTGACGTACAAACATATCACTCAGCTTCCCCTGTACCTCTAGCTAACACCGGCAGTGTTGTTGATTGACCATAACCTAACCATAACTATATAGTTATTATTGTAACCATTACCCACTCTATTGCTGTTGTTGAAAATACAAGAAAAACGCTTTATACACTGTAGCTTTAATTGAACATACTGTACATTTTAACCTTCAGGTTTGTTTAATCTTCCTGAATTCAGATCCTACAAATTCCAAGAAAGAATTCCAAGAGAGGTATTCAAGTCTTTAAAGAAGCTCTAGTGAGGTGGCACTGCTCTTCCATAATAAGAAATGTGACTGGGGACTCCACTGAGAGATCATTAGAGACTTGCTGCTTGGTGAAGGACATGCTCCCTGCTGAATAAGAGAAATCCCTGTTCAAGCTGAAGGGATAACCAAAGGAATAACATCGGCTCTGCATTAGAACAGCTGTCTTGCCACCAATCATGGAGCCATCTTAATCTATTGCTCAATGTAAGACGAACAAAAGTGACAATTAGCAGCTTAAGATGGATCTTAGGCTGATTATCACTGCTGTTGTGTGAAAACCCCATATCTTCGGTGCAATTTATCAGAATCTGTGAAAACTGTCTTGGTTTTTCTTTTTTCTTTCTTTCTATCTTTTTTTTTTACAGCATCTTGACCCTCTAACTTCCTGTTTGAGTTCATCCATCATTTTTAAAGGTGTTCATATGACAGCAGCAATATGTTGTTGGGATGACAGCTACCTTAAATATCCTGTTCTTTGTTCCTCACCACATTCTTTTGTGTATAATGGCTGTTTGCTTTGACAAATTTTATGTAATTTGGTTATGTTGTAATGTCCTTTGCAACGGCATATCTTAGCCAAAAGCTCTTAATACATTTTAAAATGGAGCTTGAAGGCCCCTTTTCCACTCTAATGTGATTTTTACTGTATTTCAGTGGAGTGACAAAAGCATCTATTTTTTTTTTATCAAATCAGCCCAGTTTGTCTGCCTCATAAACACAGTCACAACATGTGGAGGATTTAATGTTTCTCTTGAGGACCCCTATGGGATTTGAGGGTTAATTGTGAGGATGCTTTTCTTAATGAGCATCAGAATTAGTAATTCTGATGCTCATTAAGAAAATTAACTGGCACCAAGGCAAGCTTCCAGTAAATAGCATGAAATTGCAGGGCTATTGATCCCAACCCTCTCCGCTGCGGCAAACATTGCAATACTCAAGGACAATGTCAGTAAGGAAATTAAACACATGTACTTGGAGTATGTAGAGATTTATGACAGAACCTGCCTGTCTTCCTCTGTTGGGTGAGAGATTAGATTTATTTGATATCTTTCTGTAGCGCTTATATGGGCGGGCACATTAACTAACTATTACAACAATTTTTTACTCGTTAGTTAATCATTTTTTTTCTGACACCTTACAAACCAAAATATCTTTCTCTCCACAGCTCTTTTTATAACACTCTCAGATGAGTAATGAATGAAGCATGGTCCAAACCACATACAACTTGATTGATAGAAATTCCCAAAATAAAATGACTAACATTTTAACTGGACAGTGGGTACGTTTATCCAATGTGAGATGTCAGATTTTACCTAAAAATAGATGCCACTTCAAAGGGAATACAACCCCCTTTTATGCAGCGTTTGAACCCTGTACGTTTTGAGGATCAAAGTGTAGACGTGATGTCTAATAAAAAATGTTCTACTTTTTGGTTTTGGAAAACTTTTCTGAGTGAATTTAGGACTCAACGGCAAGGGGATTGCAATGTCAAGCTGTATTGGCCAAGCAATGCATTATACTGTCGCTTTCCCTCAAAGCCGTGAGTTTGAAATATATAAATGTCACACACTTTTCTCTGAAAGGATTACTGTGGAAGAAATGGATGTTTTCAGACACCAATGACACTTAATCGTTTCTCTGGACACTAAAATATAGACTCTATTAAAAGTGCATTGTGCAACATGGTGAAAAATGTTTCTTCTTTTTTATGATATTGTTAAACTTTCATTACTCTTCATGTACATGTATCTGAAGATAGCTTAAAGCTGCCTATTTTGGCAGACACCTGATATAAGTAAGAGGCAATGACAGAGTTCAAGGAAAGTGTAACTGTTTCTTCTTCTTCTGGATTCCTTGCAAAGCTAAATTGCAGTCAGTTTAAACCACTTACTAAACATTTTATAACCATTTACCCAAGGCTCTTTCAGTATGTCCCACCATTAGCACAAAAAGCTTTAGAATAAGGGAATCAGGTGTGATGAATAAGTGCTCTACCCTGTCACGATTATCTTCTGTAGGAGCAAGAAAAAAAAAGGAAAAGAAAGTCTGCTCTGAGTAATTTAAGGCCCGTGTCCTAGAAGTGTGAGATTGGATATATGATGTCGATTACACAAACTGAGACCCTTTTATGTGACCCTCGTATCGCCGGCGAGATGCCACTTTATCACTGTGCAGCATGCACCGGGCTGCTGGCAAATTTACAGTCAGTGCCAGTGTACGCCTTGCTATTTAATTAAGCTAATATATTCCACCACGGCTGTGAGCTAAGATGCTGCGTGGAGCTGGCCCTGACGTGCCTCTACACAGACACCCTGACCTGAATCTCTGCTCCACCTCTGTCTGACACATCCATTACCCTTCCCTCACTGGTTCAGCCATCAACTCCGCCAGCATATGGCGGGGTATGCATCATGGCGTTGTTTACGAGAGGGTTGCTGGGGGACGCCGGTGGTGTTACACTGCAGGGAGACATTTGCAATCTGGAATCTGCAAGGATTAGCTGTTAATTTATGTCGCATTTTTGCTCCTAGCTTGGCATGTAAGAAGCTGCCGTCATCAACAAACATTTGCTCCATATGAGAGTGACTGGCTGCAATCGGCTCGCACAGAATAGATTCTGAATATGTTTTGAATTAGTTATATTCTTGAAATCCTATTCACTACAATATTCAGACTGCGGGTGAGATTTTTTTTTTCTGTGGGTTTTCTGGCGTTTTCCTCCTCAGTCCTCAGTGTTTTCTCGCCAATTATTTATGAATGCCGATTCATAATACATTCTTAGGTGACAGTTCTCAGTTGGATTCCCACAGAGAGATGGATGCATTGGTTTTACAGGCTGGTCATATTCACCAGCAAAGTCCCAAAGTTGGTTTGGACAGCTGAAGAGACAGAATGATGGCAGACCAAACTGGAAGTGAGGCCATGGAAAAGCTTGCGCATCAATCTTGACCTGACTGATGCTTGGTAATACAGCAGATTATGATATTTCTTGCATAACATCCTCAGAGGTATTGAGTAATATGCAGTAAAAATCCACCCAAGCTGATTTAAGCTGATAAGAAGTTTGTGTGATTTATGTCAAAGATACTGGGCTCACGGCACGGTTGCTCTTTGGAGCCATTAACAAGCCAGCGACCATGTCCCACAAGTCATCAACATCATCTTTTCATATAAAAGAGATTTTCTACCGGCCTACTCTCTGTGTGTGTGTATGTGTGTGCGCGTGTGTTGATATGAGAAACATAGCTTGATATTATTACTGCTGTATGCCTGTTGCAATGCATCAGAGAGCCATTATGCAAGGCGTGTTTGTTGTATGTCTTGTTGACTCCTCTTTGGTTATTGCAAGTTTATACATATCAGAAATTATGCTGCTGTGAGAAAAAAACATCTCTGATAATGCTGAAATTCAAATTTCCATCTCTCAGCAAAGAGCCTCTATTACTTTAACAGCCTTGGTCTTGACAATACGGCTTCAACAGCTTAGTGCTGTGGGTGGAATTTACAAGATTAATTCTATACACTTACTAATGCAAAAATGGTGTTGCAACAATATTTTCCACATTAATGTCCTTTTTAAAATATGGCTTGTGCATAAAAGAGTTCTGAGAGTAGTCTTTGATTAGAATTGCATACAAAAAAAGCATGTGTATTCAAACACTTAAAGAGTTAAAAGAACATTGTGTTGTTTTAACACATTGACTGTGGGTTTTATATCAGTCAAAACATTTCTGCTTTTAGCTTCAACTAATAGTTTATATTTTTTCATAGTTTTGTAACTTGGTGACACTTGATAGGGCAGTGTAAGGACAACCATTGCAGACAACAGTTAGATGTTTTGATTGTCATTTTACATAGAGGCGAATTGCTTTCCTAATTTCCCTGTTGTTAGTTTGCCAGTTACTGACTCCCAGACACAGACTTTTTTTAAAGAGCTACCATTTTCACTTGCTATAGTAGAAACAGCACACAATAAAACTGGTGATTAACTTATGTCGGGAAAAAAATGTAAAAACCAAATTATGTACTCTTCGTGGATGCATCATAAAATAAAATGCATCACTGTTTACTCTCAGGCAATATTTAAAATGAAGACTATTGAACCATGTGTACTGATGCAGTATGGTTTACACAGGTTGTAGGGCCCCGGTGAGGCCCTGAGGCCTTCTGTGCAGATGTCTGCCTCAAAAACTACTGTAACTCCACACTGATTTTATTTGATCTTGGGAAGAACTTTAAAGGTACGGGATCAAATTTTGCACTATGACAGCTTTGTGGCAGAAGATACACACTAATTAATTGGAAAAAACAACTTAATTGGAAAAAGTTTGGTTCTGTAGTATACCAAGTTCCTCTTGGGTATGTTATGTTTATGTTTATTTAGTTAGTCTCTCTTTGAGGACCCATGACCCTTCTAATTATTAACTATATTTTTTGCCACAGGCTTGTGAAACCAACTAACATATATAAGCAGATATAAGTCAGTTACGACTGACGTGCAGATATTATTCATATTGGCTTCAATCCCTCTCACAGGCAACCATGATGCTTGTTTAGATGCTGGTCTTCTTTGGAATAAACCTCTTTTTATATACAAGCAAAACAGTGTCAGTGGATTCTCCTTTATCACCTTCACATCATCGCTAGGTTATAAACAACAATACTCAGATGTCAACTACATGTAGCAAGCAGGCTTACAAATAGCTGCGGCTGTTTGAAAGGATACAAAGAAAAACATGGAGGTTTGAAACTTGATCTCTCAGCTAAATGTAATTTATTTTGCTTTTTAGTTATGATTTGTCATTGTTTCTAGACAGAGAGCCAACTGCTTGCAATAAAAATTAATTAATCTTTGGCTACTTTGAGAATGTATATACAGTATGTACAGTTTTTCTTGCAGAAATGCTTTTTTATCTTTGATTTACTTTGATAAATACTTCCATATAATTTGTATATATATGCTCACTTTTCTTGTATTTTCATTTTATTTAAAGAAGAAATGTGCTAAGATGTTGATGTTCATACGGTAACACTTTGGGGAATCTTTGGCACCAGTTGACCCATTTATACACAGCCCAAGTGGCCCTGTTAAATGGAATTCTTAATGAATTTGATGAAATGGTACAGTAGTTTGCTCAAAGGAGAAGATAAAATCTATGCCTATTTATATACTGTGTTGCCTGTCCACATCCATAACTTGCTTCACAAGTCGGCTTTTACAAAAGGCTTTACATCTGTAGCTGCTCTACAGAGCAGCCTCATCACTTGCACTACTATAATTGAAATGCAAAGCCAGACCTCCAGCATAATCACATCCTCCCTGATTTGTTTTTAGATTAAGTTTAGGAGTCATATGGTGCTTGTGCAGTGGCTCTGTTATGATTTCAATGCAGTCAAGCTGGTGATTAAGTTTCCCCCAATACTGTGTCGCACAATATGTTTAGTTCATATGACATTATGCTTATTATTTTGACACATTATGTAAAATCTGCTACTGTTGTAACACAGTGGCAAAAATAATGATAGAAAAGTGAAAAACAGAAAATATAACCTGTTTGTTCCAGCATGGGGTTATCAGTATCCCATTCATCCTTATCACTAGTATCCCGGTTTTGGGGTCTTATCCTGGTTTTGATCATATTCAGAATATGGTGTTTACATGGACCATGATAAACCTAGTTATTCATATTCCTGCATACAGTGTGCAGGCGTGCCTTGATTCCTTAACGTCTCATACACTTATCTCTGTACCTACTGAGGGACCTTAAAAATCAGGGACGCGCACAGTGTGGTGTCTAGTTTTTGCATTCACCACTGTGCTAGTTTCTACTTCTCCATCTGATCACTGGTACTGGGAAACAAATACAACTCTACATTTTAAGAATTTCATTACCAGTCAGACTTCCCATTTATTTCAACATGTTTCTCATCATTACATCATGTTCTTCATCTTATTTTTTGTTGAACTTACCAACTAATACTTAGTTGGTGAAAGCAAAAAAATTATCTCAAACCTGAGGTCTGCACTGCAAAGTGACTTCAACATACCCCCTTTAGTAATCTGTCTTAACTAAACTGAGGTACCACAATCAGGTTAAGTGGTTGCATAAGGCTGGTTATCAACTTAATAAGTCAAGTTGGCGTTTCCCTAATTGAGCCATGAACGGTCTCACATGTTGCTCGACACTTGCAACAAGAAGGAGTCACGGTGGAGAGGAAGAAATGGTCCAAAGCATGGTTTCATTTCACAGAGAAAGATGTCTGCATAGTTAGTTGTAATGATAAGTACAAAGTTATCATTTCAAGCAAGGGCAGCGTTTTTTTTTTTCTGCTGTGGCTTTCAGAGTGTGGCACAAGGGAAACACAGGGGAGATGTGTGTCTGCCTCCAGGGCCGAGGTTGATTACATTACTCACTTAGGATCTAACCCCCTTTGCTCCACTAAACTGTATACCCCACTGCACATCCACCAGCTCCTGATAACTTCCCCGCTAAACTGAAGAACTGAACCGATAAGGAGAATCAAGAATGGCATTGATATCAATAAAGTCTCATCAATTCCCATCCCTTAAAGCAACAAATTTGAGGCAAAATACAGGATAGATAGTTGGTATAAAAAACTGTAGTCTGTGTGGATGTATTTGCATGCATTAATAGGCTTAGAATATCACTGTGCCATCATTAGAGCGTGAGTCGATCTGACTGTAATTGCATTTGTATATTCCATTAAATGAATGTGTTGCTTAGATGTATTCTCTTGGTGTGTATCAAACGGGTCAGACTTTGGAGCAAATGAAATATAAATATCAAAACATAATTCAAAGCAGTAAGATTGCTTAGTTTTATATCTTGTACAACAAGTACAAGGCTTTAGTGCTTCAATCAATCTCTGCTGTAGGATGATATCGTTATAGCACAATGTAAGCACTTTTGACGTTGCTTGCAGCCAACTGGAAAAAAATGAAATAAGCAAAGCAATACAAGGCAATTCACACAGTCTGCTTGACTTTAAGCACTCAACTCCAAAGTAAGGCACTTGGTTTGCTGTTGTCTGAACACTCTTGCCCTCCATCCCATGACCATCTTGTGATCAATGAACTCTCACGGGGCTGTCTATGAATACTAATACCATTTTCCAAGACAACTGGTTAGTCAGTAGATGTTGATTTTATGCATTTATTTCTTATGTAGAGCTTAACCTCCTATGAGCAGGTGAGGTGTGCGGCATAAGTTACCATGATGAGACAAGAAACAAACCACCATCACAATCCTGAATACCCAGAGTTAAACTTGAAGTTAATTTGCTGAT
>JAOXYL010000086.1:14496099-14537909 GCA_028564955.1 Terapon puta | reverse complement strand
AACAATCTATCATATGCATATTTGTCAAAACCAGGATAAGGGCAAATCCAGTTTCCAAAAGAAGGATATGGTGTTTGGGCAACACATACCCAGAACACTTCAAACATGAGATCATAAGCAGAATACTTGAGACCAAATCCTAAGTAATAGAAATGTTTTATGTCCTAACTTGTATGTGCTTTATTTTTGAGTTAGGGGAGTATTACTCTAACTTCGTTCAGATTGCACAGGGATTGTGTTCAGTACCTGACTCATTTCTGGATGTGTTTACCACCCTTAACCCTAGTGCTTGACATTACGGAAAACACAATTATCCATCTGGCAAAGTCATGTTTCCATTTTCAGAGGAAGACCAGAGACCTCTTCTTTTGCAATTCTGGCTCCTCAAATGAAAACAAGATGAGAAAAGAGAGCAGTGTAGAAGTTGTCATGAAATGTTTTGTGTGCCCTGACATTTGAAGTGAATGGACTGGCACGCAGGCCAGTTATTCTGAATGCCGGAATATGCCAGGAGTATTAGATCCTATAGATAAGTGAAGCCAGTCAGCAGTGTTTGTATTTGCACATTATTGCCTGCCCAGTGTGAGGAGTGATATATCGAGAAATCAATTGTGTGTACACCCAAAATAGCGTTCAGGAGGCATATTGCTTGAAAATTGTTGCTAAGTAGTATTCCATTTTTGATCAGGCAGACTGAAAATCCCTACCCGCTAAAAGCAAAAAAACCAAACAAACAAACAAAAAAAAAAGAAAATAAAATATCCATTACATATTCTTTCAAAAGTGCTACAGTCACAGGCATGGCACTGTATATGCTTTAGTAGATTCTGCAGTTGTCTTCCAACACCTTCTTATAAGTTATCACGGGTTGTCAAACATGCTAAATGAAAGTGACAGTTTGTTGGATGTTTGCTGTTCAGACTAGAGCCTGTAAGCACTCTGTCTCCTCCAGGTGAAGGTTATATTCTTCTCAGAGGAGATCAGCAGGGGGGCTGGGGCACAGCAGGTAACAGTGCCAGGCCAGTTTATACCATTCTGAGCCATGCTCCCTAATTAGTCCACAGCTGTGATGCTCCTGGGAAACCACACATCCATTTCCTGGTTCTCTCCTGCAGGCTGCCACTGAGAGACCATTAGCTACAGTGTTATAGCTGACCAGCTTCCTCTGAAGTTGTTAACATAGAAGTCATAATGTGATTAGCCTACTTTTGTTAAATATCTCACAATATCTTACAAACAGCTCAGATGCTGCTGTAGTTCCCATTGTAAATTAGGCAAATATTAAGTTTGATCACAGTGGCATAAAAATAGTATGAGCATGAAGCTGTGACCATGGTCTAGAGATACATCAGATTGGGGTCCCAGGGGTAGCCTTTTCAGAAGAGCAGTAAATCCCTCTAGCTTGGCAAATTTAACAAAATAGGGAGAGAATTAACTTCAGGCATGAATGGTAGGGCTTAATGATTTTCAGGCACTGAGGACATCTTGCTTGGTGTGATAAGTGAGAGCTGTTGTTTGACTTTGTCAAAGCAAAGCTAAAGCCCCGTATCTACACAGCTTCCGTTATCCTCCTGTGTTCACAAGACAATTCAATCAGCTAAGTCTTTGAAGGAAAGAAAAGTATCATCAACATAAAAGGCTCATTTCAGGGCTGAAAAAATATTGTACTTAAACTACTTGGAAAAAAGAGGAACCTAAAGGTTTCCTGTGGAGTTTTAAATCTCTTGTACAACTATAGAGTTGTGCATGAGGATGCACATGCACATGCTTGAGTGATGTAATACATGGTCCGACCAATGAGATTATTATTTTTCTCATCTATAATTAAATACTCTATATGCTGCAATGTGTGAACAAAATAGGGAAGTAAAAGACTGCCAGAAGTGGGGCAAAAATAATACATCTCTATTCTACTGTCATGAAGGCAGAGGCAATAAACAATGATTAACTTATGCCTTTAATTTGTGGGAGATGATATTGAATATACATTTTAAGAGTGGTAGCGGTGCTAACAATATCCTGAACACCCCTAAAACTTTAAGCTGAAAATCAGACCTTAATCTTCAATCGTTGATTCAAATTCATTGTGGTTGACTGAAGTGACAACTAAACGGAAAATACCACAGTGTGAAAATATATTTTATTTCTTACAGGTATTTCACTCATATTGTCTTGAACACATGACTACTCTTTTGCTTCTATTGTAGTTACTTCTAACCCTAACCCAAATATCAAATTATTTCTATATTTGTTTGTGTATTTTCTGTATTCATAACATGCTCCTGTTTGAGCCTTCCCCTTTAACAACATTTTAAACCACATCATGAGATTCCAGGTTTTAAGCAGAAGTGGCTTTTTCATGTGATCTTGTACCTTTTGTATGTGATTGAAGAATTACTACTTGTATAAGTATATTAAACAAATAAATCATGAATTTGGCCTGCAACTCATGATGTGCCATTGGTTTGGTTGACAGTCCAATCGGGCTCAGTGATTTTAGGTTTACTAATCTAAATAGGAAAGATATCAAAAGGGCTGAGTAGCTGTTTTGTATCTGATGACATTCACTGACCTTCTCTAACCTATTCATCATTTCCCTCTTCCACCAACTCCATTTTCCTTCACCAATCTCTACCAGACCATTAATTCTCCCTCTCGCATCATTCTTCTTCTTACTCATTCACTTGCTCAGCCCAAAAAACGGCAATTTGCAGCCAGTGTAAGTAAGCAGTTGTCCATGCTTGCATTGTGCAAGTAACTATGTGGTCATCTCAGGCATGTATTAGGTTGTGATGACACATTATTAACTGCTTACTTATTGTTTGCTTTTTATTCCTGACTATTTTAATGAGCCTCCTTTGGATATAAAAGTGTTAAAAATGATATGCTCTTCAAAAGACGCCTTCCCTTAATGAAATGAGTTATCAAAATCAGGTTGTAATAAATTAAGGCATTTATTTAAACAAGATGAACCAGTATGTTTGTCATAGATACTGAGCTAATTTAATGTGAAATGTAATGCAATCAACAATTTCAGACTAATGGATTCTATTAAAATATTGTGATGCACAACAATTGAGTCAAAACATTTGTAAAATTATAGAATATAATTATAATCAAAAGTACCAGAACCCAATAGGCCACTCTTTCACAGTAATTCTACCACCCATGCACTAATTAATGCCTGCAATCTGCCTATTTATGATATCTGTTTATAGACCATTATGTATTATATTTTTGATTAAAACACTTTCAGTATTTATATCCAATACATGTTGCGACTCCTGTCTGTTGACCTTTAGCTTAAAATAAAGGGACCTAAATTTGTCTCCTTCACTTCATCCCTTTGGGTCAGAGTGTAACTCGGCCACAAAATCTCCAAGTGTCAATAAAAAGGCATCTTTCATGGTTGTAAAATCCAATATGTGTGTGTCAGAGGCCAGCCAGAAATAAGTCCTGACATCAGAGGAAAGTGGAGAATAAGCCGAACTGTCAGTATCTCTGTTAAGGATAGTCAGTCGGTGTGCAGGAACCCTGTTGTGCTGAAGCCTCCTGGATGCTCTTCAGGGATATGCATTTGACATATGCTAGTAAAGGGTGAAAATACTGTATCCCCTGGATGAATACTGTTGTTATGGGAGGTCCAGAGGCTGCCCTATTTGTTCTTTCCTCACGTACGTTTAATGCCGTATCAGACACATATTTGTTGCCATGGCTACCGCGTGTATGTTTAATTTTTTTTGAGTACATGAGTGACTACATGATGGTCCACTGTACATGCATTCTGTATACAAGCCCCTTCTCCCATGAGTGATCACTGACAATGGCTTTTTGCAGGTTGGGGCTGGCGCACATTGTCATGCTGTAGATGTTATTCCCAATCTATAGAGGCCGCGTTATGAAACAGGCTTCAGGGACTGTACTCATCATCAACCTTTTCACACTCTTATAAAAGATTCATGGCACTGCTTGTTTTGCTTTGGCAACGCAACAGGAGTCAGAGCTGCAGGTGAGCCACCACTGAGAGGCAAATGGTGGCCTGAATAATACAAATAGCGTGGTTGCCTTCCATTGCTAAATAATGAAGTAGGACTACCTTGGACGTAGCAAACCTCTGCATTTATATAGATCTACAATTGAGCTGGTAATAGTCCATTTATTCCCCTTACCTATACATAATAAGCAATCATCCACAATTGGTTTAAATAATTTCCCTTGATAATCGGAAGCTGAAAACCTGCATATTGTCTGCCTAGACAATGATTTATCAATTGTTACAAACCACATTGATTAACTATTGACTTTCAGTTTAATGGGAAGTGGCTGCAGGTTGAGGATATTACATTGTCATGATAATTTAATGACAGACTTCAAATGAAATATTCAGAAGGAGTATAATGTGGGTGCTGAAGCTGAAATAACAAAAATATTGCTGGTAAATTCTGTGAGGTACTTCACGCAGTGAATGCCAAACAAATTTACCTGACACTGTTAAAATTATGTCAAAGGTGCTGATGGAGTGTCAGTGCTGCTAACCTACCAAGGAGGATCGTTTGCAGGGAGCTGCTGCTCTGCTCAATTCTGTGCATGAAAACAAACAAAGCAGATGTTGGGCAAAATATATAGCATCAGCGATGATTTCAACAGTGTCTTTTACCTCCTATGAATTATTGATTAGACTGAGACAAGAACGCAGACAATCGCAAGTCAATATTTAATCAAGGACCCAGCCTTTCTCTACTGATGAGAGAAAAATATGTCTTCATTATTATTGCACTGGAGCCAGCCTCTTCGTTTGGGCTGGGTTTCATCACACTTACAGCAAATGACAAAGGGGGAAACTTACTTTATTATACCTCCTCTGAATTATAGATGGGGTTCGGAGTCCCTGGACAGCTGTTTCCTTCCTGTCTCCTCCTGACTGCCATGCTCTTTTGTCATTTCCTGTTTCCTCCTGGGAAAATGGTGACTAAATCCTTAGAGAAACCCTCTACTAGAAATCGGATATCTTAGACATGAATCTTCCCTCGTGGGTGTGCAGATGACTATTAAAAAAAAACATTTTGGTTGTTGCAGTTAGAGATGAAACTGACAGTTTGAGAATAGCCTTTTCAGTTACTTTTGGCTGCATGGCAGAGCAATAAAAGAGCCATTTTCATGATTTCAAGCAGGCGGTTGAAAAACATGATAAAAGTGAGACTGGTGACGGAACAATCTCAGCCAGCAAACAACAAGGCATGCCACTCATTTAGTGGTACATGCACAAGTTTTTGTTGAGCAACACACCGTTCACATGTTTAATAGGGAGCGCATGAGGACAGGGGCAGCAATGGACACATGACCTCCCCTGGTCTGTACACAGATTCACTCTTCCCTCAGTAGAGATTAAGGAAGATTTAAAGTGAACTGGCAGTCCTTAGCCTGAGAGAGATGACATATCGCTGCAGTCTGGGGCTCATTGCTTTAAGTTTACAGTAGAATATAAGAACAAGACTTACATACACTTGCACATTAAATAATACTTTTTTTGCTTAAATAATCACTTAAGCAATTTCACATCACTACTTAGTGCATGTGTGCGGTGGAACATTCATTTGTGTGAATTGAGGACAACAATTATATTTATTGCTTGCTCTGCGGTTGTTAAAATATATATTAGGATAAATTGGCCTCTGATCAGTTTTGTTTTTAGTTAAAATGAGATACTAGTCTTTTATTTTCCCTTTGTTGATGAGTGAATACCTACATGAGTCATTGTCCAAAGCCTGCACAGGAACCAAGTGAAAGCTCTGGGTTTAAAGATTGTGACCGATGCATTCCCGTAGTCACAGTAACACACAAATCTCAAGGCTAAGACCATCTCTGAGATTGAATAATGTTACACTCTGCAACTTACATTCAGCTCACTGATCCCCGTTTTGTTTATTCTGCTGAGGCTCATGAAAATGGGCCTGGCTGCACAGATTTGCACCTTCTGTGAATACTATTTCATGTGTATTCTTGGTACAATATTCACTGAGGACTGGATTTTGAAGATTTAGGGGGAGGTTCTTTCCTTGCAATGGTGCAAATAACTCTGTCACATAATGTCAGGAGGACTAAAAAATACACTCTTTGTGGTTTTAAAATACATTTCTTTTTCTATCCTGCCGTAGCACTCTGACAGAGGGAGCAGTGGTTTCTTGACAATGCAGACACCGGGGGCATTTGTCCCAGCAGCGGTTTCCTGTGGCTTCCACAGTGAAGGCAGGCATGACAGCAAGTCCAGCTTGCAGTGTGCTCATCCAGTTTTCTGGTCTTGTATTTGGTCCACATGAATAATAAAGCTCCTGGCAAGGCTGGCTGGGGTTACATTTGTGGTTGTGAACAGGAGGAGTTCGAGCCAGCGCTGAGCGACAGCAGCTATTGATCAGAGACAGACAGGAGACGGTGCTGAATACAGTCAAGACAGACCTTGTGTTCATTCTCTTTCTCTTTCTTTCTATACCACCCACTCCCTTCTAGTTTTCTTCCTTAGGTCTTTACTCTCGTCTAATTTTCTCTTTCATACAGATTTCTCTGTAAAACTAACATTCATTTGCACACACACACAGACTCACACTTTCCATTTGTCTCTTATTCTCTTTACTGATTCCCTTGCTTCTCTACTCTCTCCATCTGTCTCCCCTCCTTGCTTCATCTTCTCTCGCCTGCACACTCAACTCTTTTTTTTTCTCCAAGTTTCACTCCCCATATTTATTTTACCACCTTGATTGAATCACAGATGACTCAAAATCCACACCGACGTTGCACACCATCTCACACAAACATCTGTACAGACTATATTTAAACCAAGCCTTATAACATCTGCGCCACCAGGGGGGGAGAGGAACAGGTAAAAGTAGGCCATATATGGGCCCGCAGCAGCCTCTCAAATAAAACAAGAAAGATACCCTGTTTTCACATAACACGCTGTCTCGACAAAAACACATCAATGTTGTAAGTAGAATGTACAGAGACTGGCCTTCTTATCTTTGCCTGTTCAGTCGTGAATTGCCTCAAAACGTGTTTGTTTTAACAAACAAAGGGTGGTATTGATTAAATGAGATCTACAGTCTCTGAACTGCCTGCACAGGGAACTTTTGGCAATTGGCAGAGCAGCAGCAACGAGCTGACACTATTCTGATGAGCTGCAGTCTGGGTTTTTATTATTTGCTGTAATACATTAAGGGGAAACATGTAAACAACATTTCATGCATATTACACACTTATCGATGCACAAATAACTTGCTTTCATACATTATGTAGATTAATACTTTCATTTAAGGGCCTTATGTTCCACAAAGACAACCTCCACCTCCCAATTGGGACTCGCTGTCATAATTAGAACAACAAATACATTCATAGCAGCCCAACTATCGAAAGCGTATTTCAAATTAGCTTGGAAATCTAGGGCTCAGGGCATAATTCTTGACATTGTGGGGTTTTGTATCTGATTTGTATGCAGCTGCACTCCCACTCCCCTAATGTCACACTAAAACTATGGAATTAAAGTATTTTGTAGTTAGAAATTCCCTTAGGCTGGTCCCCCGAAACAGCTTTTAGGCAATGCCGCTGCTCTCTTTTGTGTGTCTCAGTCTATTGATGCTAATGAGATGGTAATCTGAATGAGGGTCAGCTGTGCTAAATGCCACTCACAGACATCAATCACGTCCCTTGAGTAACTGGCAGGCACAGTGCCACATTCTCAAAACTCTATTCCTTTCTTAATTGAATTCCCTCAACCGTTTAGGAGTCCATCAAATGACATAGTGTTTGGAGGGCAGTGTTCATAAATTTAGAATTCACTCTATTTTTCTTTGCAATCTGAGTGGCAGGAGTAATGATGGTGATCTAGAGAAGCTGTTGTTGTGTTACAAATGGACAAGGCAAGCTGCAGTACGGCCTGTAGTCATGGAGGAGGCTCTCTATCCATGATGATAAACTTTCCCTGCCAGGGAGAACCAATACCCAAGGATACAAGAGGAGGTATCCACCACTGGTGTCAACCAAGATTGATCCCTTCTCCCAATGGGGCAGACACTAGTAATTACACTGTGGAGCACCAACATGGCATCCATTCCCTACAAACAACTAGGAACAATGCAGCTGGCACTTCAATTAGGGAGAGCCCCGTTTATTAGCTACACATTTGGGCAGTTAATTAACAGTGGCAGAGCAATGCCACTGTTGCTGCCCCGTTGTACCCTTGTGGAGTTTGAATTAAGAGCAGTGAATACTGGAAATATGTAAGTCTCTTTAAAGGCCACATGGGCACAAAGGGATGCAAAAATCAGGAACTTGTACATACAGGAAAAACAACAGCAATGGCTATTTGTTCGAATGATTAAACTCAGCCGTGTTGATGCTGACTGAATGATTTCTGGCAGTCCTGCAAAAATAATGACTCTCCTGTCTCAGAAGCCAAGGAAAAAGTATGGTGACATTATTATCCTGCTGTAGAAACATTTAAGGGGCACTTATGGTCGATACTTTGACCTCAAATCTAACTTTGACACCAGATTTGTGGAATTGTGTCCCATGTCTTTCCAACAGTCCCTGTTGTTTATTTTAACCACAACAGCAATCTTTTTCTGACCTTATTCATAGAGTATTAGTTCCCTTAACTTAACCTTTTCTGAAACAGCCATATGGGTCATTTGTGGGCCGTTGATAAGAAAAGACTATTTTCTTTACTCATTGAAATGAAAGTTATTGTGTGGTGAGGATAAAGCCAAGAGATTTGATGGATATAAATATATATATAGAACATGTAGTAAGTCAAACTGAAAAGTAATCAGATATCTTTGTGCTTATAATATACCGAGCCATCACTTTTTATCCTCTCTGAGCCTTTTACTCACTTAGTCTTAAACCGTCATCAGGATGTTTTGGTGAGCAACTCCAGTGTTGCCTCTCAAAATACTGACTGGCTTTTGGTGGGGATTAGAGTTCAGTGGGCAAGATGTGCCAACTGACAATGTCCATGGATTTGGCAAAGACGTGCATTACATGATGTTCTTTGTCAGGGCTGCAAACACACAGCCATGATTTGAACCATGGCTGTGTTTGTAGAGAGCAGCTTGCGAAAGCTTGATAAATCCTGTAAGTATCCGATCACATCTAAATCCAGAGCAATCTATTGCTAGTCCCAGCAAGGATCAAAGCGAAATACGTGGGCGTCCTGGAACCCCTTGAAACAGCAAAAAGCATGCAGTAACACAAACCACACTTGGTCTGGAGAGGATTTTAAATGGAGGGAGTGATGCATTTAAATGTATTTTGGCTGGACATTTGAATGGGCATGAGTGGGAGATTAAATGGCAGGCTTACTGACATAAACGCTTGAGTTTTGAGATGGTGACACAGTTGGGTGTTTCTTGCTACAGTGAGTTCCTGAACTACTGCGTCTGAGCCATTATTTCATAGCTGAAATGTCCCAAAGCAAAACAGCATCAAGTGACTGCCTCAGCCGGAGAACTGAGAGTTTCTGCAAAGACTTAAACATCAAGGCTTCAGATCTTCTTCTCCGACTTGAATAGAATTTCAAATAAGAGAATTGGTTTGTCAAAGTTAAGAGAAGAAGAAAAAGGCTCCAAAGGATCCGGCATGAGACTTTGTATGTGGACTCCAAGGAACAAACATACACAAAGGAGTCCGCCAGCAG
This sequence comes from Terapon puta, assembly GCA_028564955.1. NCBI lineage: Eukaryota > Metazoa > Chordata > Actinopteri > Centrarchiformes > Terapontidae > Terapon > Terapon puta. The sequence goes on along the minus strand of JAOXYL010000086.1, from coordinate 14,528,224 downwards.
CAGACGCTACTTTTCATGTTATATTTTGGACAATGCCAAATCCTCAAGAGGGAACAGGGAAAGAGGGATAAAATACTAGGCATGATACTGAAAACATGCCAGGAAACAGAGCCCATTAAGGAGAACTCAACAAGCGTCCTATCTCCGCACTTGATTTTGTGCTACAGTATCTCCACTGTTTATCCTCTTCACAGAAGCTCAGGTAATCAAGGCCCCCTTTTTGTCCTGAAAACAGACTCATTGAAATCTGTTTTCTCCCACTGGAGGACACACTTTTTATCTAGTGCCCTTTAAAGTACATATACTCAGTGTCCATTAATCTTAACCTACAGCACTGCGATGTCAAATGTTATGCAACTGCCACCTTGTCACAGCCAGGAGGCCTAAGGAGGACTGGTATCCTTCACATTGACTGTGACTTTGCTCATGATTGATTGCATGTCTGTTTCTTGACAGCCAATATTCTGCAGGACTGCAAGGCGGGATTGGCGCCCCCCCCCACCCATGGATGTTCACCACTGACTGCTGAAGCATGGGGAGGGAGTGAGAGCGGTTTGTATTTTAACCTTCACAAAGTCGAGCTGAATTATTGTTAAATCATCCCATGTGGATTAGCATTATGCTGCTCTATTGTTCAAATTTGCAAACATGTATTCCACTGTGACTTCCTTTAACGGATAGTTCTGCATACATTATACATGACTGTATAGCTATAATAAGAGAGGATACACAGCACAGAGGAATATGAAGGGTAAATGAAGATATTAAAATAGATGATTTTGTCGAGGCAATTAGGAGACAAATGGGAGTTTGATTTACAGAACATGTGGCCCACGAGATGGAGACAGCAGCTGTTGAGAAGCATATGTCAGAAAAGAAAACCTTTTGAGGTGCGAGTTTGAGGATGGCATGTATATTAAGTTCTTAGTCTTGTCAACACACTTGTTAATCCCTTAATCAAACCAGCCCCCGTTGGAATGCATCAACGCTTTGTTAGCAAATACTCCTGATCTTATTTACCTTTATTAGTTTTCTCAACCGTGGAAGCTGGAGTCCTTTAACACGAGCAGCGAATGAGAACCAACTGCTTCTGTACAATGTCTTTATCTGAATGTATTAACTGGTATATTAACCCGAGAGGTAAATTTAAAACTCAGGTTGACTCAGTAAGACCCATTTTAATACATGCCTATAAACACCAGCACAATGAAACATAGTAAGCAATTTGTTTTCACTGCTTTTTATTGAGCTCCTCGTGTATACATCATGTATGAGGTCAGTTTCTTAAAATTGTACTTAATATTTTTTTGTCCTTAAAATGTAAAAAAGGAATTGCATATTTCCATATTGCCTCTATAAACAGAACTCCTCTCTTTATTGCTAAAGTTGTTATTGTAACAAAACTTGACTTAGTGTACTATAGGTTGTAAGTGACACACCTATTTTATTTATATACGCCACCAATTTTTCACAACATCATTGAGTTACTACAAATCCTCTCTGTAAAGGTAATTGATAGTTAGTTGGTAATTTTCCGGCAGAGTGCTACACAGCCTGCAAAAATAGTTAAACATAATGTTTGCTGCAGCTCTCGAGCACCTTTGTCAAGGCTAATGGTGTGTTCAAACAAAGGCACAGAATGATTACAAACAGAGTCAATGGAAAGGCGTGAATAGATGTGACTTCGTGCCAGGCGACGGGAATTAGGCAACAGGAATTACGCATGTTTGGGTTGTACCACACAAGCCTATTGCTCGTAGTAAGAAGCTGATTAAAAAAATGTTGTTGTCACGTTGTTGTCATTGAAAACAAAAGTGATGATCCATACTGCTTCACTGAACACTTCAGAGAGCAAGACAGAAATGGTGGGCAAAACAAAGAATAAAGTTACGATAATAAGAATAATAATAGTAATAATTATAATAATAATACAAGATCACCTGTGTTTTTTTTAGTTTGAGAGAAGCCTCTGCAACAAAAAAGAGAGGAGCTAAACAAAATATTTTAGAGATGTTTTCATTTCACCAATGATTATTTGAAAATAAAAAAAAAAAAAACTCTGGCGGTGTAATCACTGAGTCATTGGTATTGATCAACAACCTAACAAGCCCTTCTAGGTGATATATTTTGGTCAATCTGTTCTATGGAGCAGTAAAATTGGCCTTTTACCCCACAGATTAATACACTTTCACACAGCAATCTCAAAGTGTGAAGTACAGACACTTTTATTACATCGGAGAAACGGGCTAGAAATGTAGACATCCACACCACACGCTGCCCCCCCTTCTCTTTGAAATCTTGTTCCATCAACACTTCCTCTGCAGTAGGGGGCAGAAGAGACGAAGCTGTCAGCACTCCTCACAACACAACAACTCTTTCCCTGATATCTAGCCCTTCCCCGAGAGATTACAGACACAAGCGGTGGGTGGGAAGCTTTGGCACGCCGCATTCCCGCTTACTCCCTCCCCTCCTTTTCTCTCCATCTACTTACCGACTAGCTCCTCATGCATTCCTATTTTGTTTCCATCTCTCTCCTTCATCGAGTCCCCAGGGTACCAGCTCTGCTGAGGGGACATCCCTTTAAGTTCCCACACAGGCCCTGCAGCAGTTAATTGCAGCGAGAAGATATATTATGTGCTGAGCCGCCAAAGGGGCAGTGATCACACTAACAAGCAGGGGGTGGTGGAGTTGAGATAGCGGAAACACTGACGGTGGCGGGCATCCTCTTGTGACTACAGACCCGTTTTTAACACCGTTCAAAAACAAAAAAAAAGGCCTGTGATGGGTATGTCTGAGCATCCAGTTTAGACATGCAGTTTAATATTTCTTTTAAATCTCCACTCAAGTTTACAGTGCTGCATAGGAAGAAAAGCAACTGCTACTGTAAAGACGCCTCTGCACGTCCTCTTAAAGGTGCACAGCTCCTCTAAGAGCATTCCATCATTGCTGAGGCTTTTTTTTTTATCTCTCTTGTTTTTTTTTTCTTACTTATCTCCCTATCTCTCTCCCCATCTCCCTTTTGAGCTTCCTTCCTCCCTCCCTTACAGATATACACAGATTTCTCTCTCACGTGTTCCTGGCTCATGTTGGGTGGTGAAGAAGAGGCTGGATGCTGCGGCTGCTAACGCTGGCCCGATGCCACTCTGCTGCCAGGCTCTTGATCCTGCTTCTGCCGCCCTGCCCAGACGGGTGGCAGCCCGGGGGTGAAAGTGGGGCCAGGTTCACTGAGCTGTCTAGGACACCTTTGGTGTGTCATCTTTGTTGACTGCGCACACCCCCTCCGCAGAGGAAGGCTATCAGCTGGCTGCCAGAAAAACCCACCTACCTGCCAGGGCCCCTGCCAGCCCTCCACAGCCGCTTCCCAGTCTTAATTAAAGAGGGATATGGCATGGGCGCCACAGTAAATACCATCATCTCTGAACGGGGGTCCTGTTCCCTTTGCTGTGTGTCTCTCGATCCATGATGGGAATGTATATGTTGGTTTAAAAGATTAGTCTACATTTTAATTGACTAGAGGGGGTCTGGCGCTCAGATGACTTAATCAGTATTAGGATATGATCAAAACACAGGGAGCAAATTTGGAGTTACCTCTTTTAATTTATGTGGCCAAACAAACTTTAATGAGAATTTTATTGCAGCGATGCCTGTGCCATATTTCACGATGCTTATAGCCATTACAGGTCGCTAACCTTGAGTTTTTATGGGATTGATTTGAAGTGCTAGGGTTCTGCACAAGCATGCAAACACCATGTACTCATGCATACATGCAGCACGGTTCCTTAGACCACACACAAGCATACACAAAACACACTCGCATGGGCTGAGAGCCCTGTGAAACCACCCATCAACCCATTATGCACACGGCAAGGTAAAGCGATCCAGTATAAGTGCATTGATTCTCCCAGCCTCATTCAGTCTGATGAAGACCGTGCCTAGTGATAACGTTTCACAGCCAAGCAAGCCGCTGCTACAATACAGCACATGGCTGAATGGACAGTAAAGAGCTGACTCATGGCATTGGAAGGAAAAACAGCAGATCATGGTCTGATTGAGCTGAACATCTTAAGGCAATTGAGGAGAGGTTCAATAGGCCTTTAAAGAAATGTTACAATATCGCAAATCCAGTGTTTCTAAGGGAGATGATTACAGGCTTGGCTGCATTGTGAAGTGCGTTAAGCCACACAAAATGGAAATCTCAGCATCTCTTGATATGTCGAACATTCACATCGAGGAACACCACTCTGGATTCAAGGGGTACAAGAGCGTGAGATTGAAAATGGTGCAGATACCCACTGAGGGTGTCTGGAGGCAAGGCCCGAGTAAATCTGGATGATGTTTGCCTTTTATCAAAGTTGACTTTTTACTAATGCCACAGGGAGGCGGCTACATCAAAATGCCTCTATTCTCAGGGGAAATGTGCACTGAACTCATCTGGCATCTCACCATATGAAGTTATGCTGCCCTTTGAAGGAGCCACATTTATATAGTTTTTAAAAAACCCACGGCTAAGAAGATGTAAATAGCCAAGCAGGACATAGCTGCTGTCACACTGCCCTTGGATGAAGAATATCTGTCTGGCAGACAGTGGCCCCTGGGTGAACCTGGCATTTGATGCAATTTGTCTGGTCCCAGGGCTGAATACGCAATAAAGGCAGGCTGTTTCTTGGTCATCGCTCCGCTAGAGTGTCAGATTTTTATTCGTTTTGTATGCTTTGGTTTTTGCTGTAAAATACTGTACGTTTACCTTGAAGGATATGATTTGGGCTTTAAGGCTTTTGAAGATGAATATGAGTCTCAAGTCCATTAATGAAAAGTTTTTAAATGTAAAGTCTGTAGATTGGCAAGCACTTTTACTGTAAAATACTGTCATAGACTTTATACATCAGGCTGTAAGATGAGTTTTATCTTCAAAGCCAAGGAACTTGCTCCGTCTGCAGGCAATGTTTAACTTTACAGGGTGTTTCCTCCTGCATTGACATAGCAACATACAAAAAGGAAACAGCTTGAACTAAACAGAAGCTTTAAAAGGTTATATTAGGAATACATTTACACAATAAACCAGATATTTTAACCCAGTCAATCATTTCTGCTGATATACGGCAAAAGAAACACAGCACACTTCAAACATCCAGCAAAGCTGAGCTGTGCAAGTTTAATTTCATAACCTCATTTGTATGATCTAATGCTGCTTTCCCCCCCACTTTAACATTTTCCCGAGCCTCTCTATGACATTATTTCACTGTGATCAAAGGTGCTTTGTCAGCAGTATAGGCAGTTGACACCAGGTCAGTGTGAATCAAAGTATGAGGGTAGCAATAATACAAAACACATGTCTCAGTAGACATCACTCTCTCAAAGTTCCTGCACGCCTATTAGATTAAAGCTGTATATTACTTGTGGAAGAAGCACAGGGAGGAAATCAATACCATGTCTCCAGGCAGGAACCCTGAAACAACAGCCACTGTCAGTTGGAGACTTATGTCACAAGAGCCCAGTAAAGTGGGTTGCAGTGTCCATATAGGCTGTCCTGCCTCAGCCAGTGTAGGTTTTTGAAGAAGCAGTTACAGCAGGACTGAGGGGAGAATATAATCATTTATGATATCCTTTCCTTTTCAAGAGGACAATCAACGTTATTGCAAGAATATATCCGGACCTCTGATATCTTTTTTTGAGCCCCACCCTTTTTTAAAACTAATTTGAACTAATCAAACTACTGCATAAAGGGAATTATTGGACATTGTGAGAAATGTGATTATTGGTTTGTCTTGCTAAAAGTTTAATGAGAAGATCGATACCACTGCCACACCTGTCTGATGTAACTTATTTTAGCGTAAAGACTTGGAGGAAGAAGCTTGCTTGGCTCTGGTCTGAAGTTAATAAAATCCCTAAAGCTCACCAACAAACACTAATTAGATTAGTTAAATCTGTGTTCAGACTAAAGTGTGAAAATAATAGATTGTGATTTCCTGGCAGAGTATGTGCTGGACAAGGCTTCTTGTAGTCACTGTATTTCATCACATAGTAGTCAGTAACATAGTCCCCTATGAAATGGTGACTTGGTTTTGCACTTAACACTTTATATAGATTAAACAAGGAAGACATAATGTGTTAATTACAACAGTAAGCTTTAGGGCTGATAGTGTTTCTTGTTATCCTTGGACTATTTTTTCTACAAATATGAGTGGTACGAGATCATCTCAACTAAATCCTCTACATCTTGGCAATGAGGCGAATAAGTGCCCTGAAATGTCAAACTGCATGTTTAACTAAATAAGAGAAACTTGAATGTTGCGCAATACAGATGCACAAAAGGGAAACTGGAGAACAGTGAATGCCATTAAGCCAGATCATGTGTGCTATATACGACAGCATCATAATTTAAAAAAGTAATTTGTGTGGATACACGGCCATATTCAGGGTAAACAAGGTAAATATCTGATTAATAAAGACCTAATGTTATGCAAGATTAATAACCCTAACCCCATGCAATTATTCACCCTTCCTTTGCAGGCTCTGGAGCATGCGACACATAATCAACTACAAGGTCAATGTAGAGCTCGGGTCAGGATACGACGCCGGCGTAATAGGTCTTTTATACACAGAGATTAATCAGAAACGAAGATGTGGTGACACTGCTTTATGTGTGGGTCTGCACTCAAGAAGTAGCGCTGAAACACATCTGTAGTCCTGAAAGGTTGACCACAGTTTAAGGAATCTTTCACCACTGCTCATAAATTATCCTGATGAGCACTGCAAGGGTCTGAGCCAAGGGGGTGGCTCTATACCTTATGTAATATTCACAATTCACAAAGCCATCATTAAAAACAGAGGCAGTCAAATTATGCTACAGAAAAAAAAGAAATCAAAATCAGGTGCAAAAGCTGAACCATGATGCATCACAGAAGGGGGTAAAATTAGATTAGATGAAGGGACGAAGTGAAAGAAAACACAATCATTTAGGCACAATGCTTTGCAATATTGTTATTTTGGCTCTGTTTGAAAGGAACAAAAAAAAAAGCTTCTTTAAGGGGTGATGCCGAGGATAGATTTGTCAAAGTAAAGTAACATACTCAGTTGATTGATTTCACTTTGTCTGTATAATGTATAATAAATAAGGCAGACAATTAGCATGCTAAAGATAAGAACAGGAAATGACTGCGTCAGTGAGCAGACAAGGAAGTTGGTAAGAGGAGGATGTTGTGGAGACAGTGGCGGTAAATGGTAGAAGGGCATTGACTGATGTTGATGGAGGTTCGCCTCGGAGGTTTTTGACAGTAAGAATACAGGATGTGGTCTATGTCTTAGATCAGTGGCATAAAATGGTTAGGTTATCAATGAATGCATTAGTTATTCTTATAATAGGAGAAAATCAAATATTTCCCATCGCCATTTTCCAAAACTCATTACAAGTTAGGCCTTGTGGCACCCCTTACTTGAAAGTGAAAAACCTCAATTGTACAAGTGAAGAGGCGTTTTAGCACTCAATTGGGTGAAATAAACTCCCTCGCTTTCATGACTGAATCCTCTTTTATTGGATTTTGCCTAAAGAACAATAACAAATTTCAGCAAAAAAAATGGAGACAGAGTCTTGCAGCCTAGCTTAGTGTACCAGCTGTGGCTGTATCTAAATGACAGATTGAGGGTTGTGTATGCGACAAACAAAAGGACAATACCAAAGGGAGAGAGAGAGGTGGACTCTTCAGGGTCTCCAGACAGCTTTTCAGGATCTGCCCTGGATGAACAAATGAGCACATTTATAGGCTGACTCACTTGTGCCGCTCCATGAAACAACATGCCAGGTCATTTCTGCCAGTGACAACAACAATAAACCTCTCCAATTCCAAGTCCACGAACCATGCAGATCTTGTTTAATTACCACATCTTTATACATGATGTATTCATTTCTTTTTATACTTCTTTTGTAGTTTAAACTGAGCAGAAATGCTTTGTATTCTCCACATGCAGTACACAACAGTTATCCTTACCTCAGTAAGATTAGATTATACCTTTATTGCATCTTATATTTGCAAAAAATGTGATTAGCTGTACCATCTGGCTGCAGTTTCCTTCTGAGAAAAGTGAAATCCACATCTCTTGCATCAAAAGCTCTTGTCTCTTAAGTGCTTTCCATCATCTGTCTGGGAGTTTTGGTTGAGATCGACGGCAGGGCCGCTGCACCATGTCGACTTGCCAAAACCTTCACGTGGCCACAGCTGTAGCGAAGGTTTTTTATTCTGTCTGGGGCAGACACAAACTTACCGCCTCCAGACATCAGACTCCTTTTCAGCTTCCTGTGCTGTAAAATCAGCTACTTTCTATGCAGTGAATAAACAGTTCACAAGGACACGAGTCTGGTGGTGAAACAAAAAGCTCGTCAGCCATCCCACATGACAATGAAATAGATCAAAGCTGCAAAGAAGAATGGTGCTCATAAAATGGTTGGTGTAATGAAACTTTAAGGATTGGGGCCTATCAGCATACCCTGACCTGATTATCTTGAATGCACTGCATCTGGTGGGTAGATCTCAATGCTCTAAACTCCAATGTGGTTGAAAATTTATATGCAGAGAGGAAGAGTGAGAGTATTCCCAGCAGCATGTCTAGAGTCTGAAATTTATTTCAGATCCACCAGAACTGTAATGTGCTTCAATGGGATTACAAGTGATTTGCAGCCATGAAATATTTTAGTGTGGCACCCTCAAACATTTGAGGCTGTGTTAAAACAAATGTTCACAATTCTCTTGCCAGAAGCAAAACAGGGCTTTCGCATTTCAAAATCAACTTTTGACATTAGATATTTACAGGACATGTTGAGGACAAGTTTGAAGACACTCAGAATGGATTTTGCAAAGACAAATGGGAAATTATGCAATGTTTTATCAGATCTTGAAAAAACAGATATGGAGTGGATTTCTTTAATGTAATTTACATGTAAAATGGCCATATAGTCAGGAAATTGAAGAAATACAATCAGAATAAAAGAAGGGATAGAAAAAGTAAGTGCTAATGGAGTAAGACAAATTACCAGTCATTATTACTTTCTAATATTGTTGGAATTATTAGTTTAAGCAAAAAAAAGAAAAGAAAAAAAGACAAAAAAGAAATTAAACTCTTTTGGAAACTTGGCATCTTACACAGTAAAGTGTGGAAAAACTATTTTTTGTACAGCCAAAAGTGTATTGCCAAAATGCTTGATGTGGTGACAATGTAGTAACACTTTATTTTCTTACATGCAGTTTGTGTGTGCTGCCTTGGAATCATCATGTGTTGTATTTTTTCACCACAAACCATACTGCATGTTGTTTAATATTTATGTAGCAAACATTTCTCTAGGTGAGGAATTATTTATTTTATGTAGTGAGTGGTGCTGGGGTCACTGAACTTTTGTTGGCAGCAGGTTATTGCATAATGCTGTTTTGGAATAAGAATACTTACTTAAATACTGTCCATTGGAAAAGGTTGTAAGTCATCAAAAGTCTCTTAAATTCCTATATGTGGCCAACAATATTATTTACAATTTGGATTTTTCTTTGTTTGTTGTTGTTTTTTTGCTTCTCTGATCTTCGGATCTGTGGCTTTATTAGGTTAAAAATAAAATAAAAAAATCTACTTTGTGTTAAGTATTTGTAAATGGCCTCATTGATCCAAAAAACAAAGCCCACTGCCAATGCAACTGTAGATTTACTTTATTTACTTGTTCATCACACAAACCTTGGGAAGTGCAGTGGTGATATTCTGGAAGAAACTGTACTAAAATATCCATGAGATAGATGGTCATGGTCGAACCTGGCCTTTCAAAATCTGCCGGGATGGAGCATCAATAATATATTATCAGTCATCAACGTTGCATATTAGATGGAGGATCGGAGACAGGCTAAACTACTAAGGTGATTACCATCTGTAACCCTTCCCCGCTCTTTAACTGGACCTTGAATGGAAATATGATTTTTCTTGGCAAGGCACAACACTGACGGGAAGGTTTGGGATTTTAAAGAGTCCTCTGTTATCCATTCCGAAGCAGAAATCTTTAAAAGGTTTCACTTCAGCGACTGGTTTCTGAGAGATCGTAAGCAGCCTCCTGTATCAATTTGTTAACATGTAGTGCAGCCAATATGCTATGAATCATTAGTCTGAACAGCATAAAATATCACATAGTAAGGTATTCTCAAAGGAGTGAAATTGAGAACACATGAATTTTATTCATGATGCTAGAGTGCCTAAGAGCTTCCGAAATATAGTTAAACTCCATGCAAGCATGTATGTGAGACCAGTGAAATTCAGATAGAATAGACATTGTATTGCACAAACAAAGTAAAAAATAAGAACATGAAAGGCTATATTTGAACAAATTACAACATAAAATACTATATATAATCGCACATTTGATGTGAAATGTTTAAAATCTGGTGTTGCTTTCTTATTTATTCTTTAATGTTATAGTTTTCATGCACAAACCTTAATTAACCTCTCTTTGAAACAGTTAGATATACGTGACTAGTCAGGCATCAGCCAGAAAAAAAAGTCTCAGTTGTGAAATGTTGCCCTAAACGAAGGTTTGATTAGCGATCAATAGGAAATGACATTAAAAGATCCCAAAGCGTAAGGTGTTAGATTTACTGTTGAAGATGCAGGATGTGAACATCTATTCATGAGGGTGGACGGTGACATTAAGAATCAGACATACGTGGGAGTTCTTGCAAAGCTTTGAATTCAGACATAAAAGAGAAAAGTTGATGTAAGAAATACTGAGGAAGGAGAACTTGTTTGATCTTGTGATTTATTCACCCTGTTCATGGATTATTTGGGGAAATTAGAGTGTATTCCTCATATCAAGGTTTTGTTCCTGGTGAAATATACTTATATTTTTGCCTTTAAGTGATATAAGTGGCTCACTTCATGAAACATGTGAGCAGAGTAGGTGATGTTGCCGCACACCCACCCCCAGCCTCCTAGCTCTGCAGGAATCACATTTTCCCAGGTACAAATAAAATCCCCCTTTATACGGACCCACAGATGTATGTTAGATAATCAGTCTGTGCACTCAGAAAACTTTTTGTGTATGTGGGTGTTTTCCTGCACAGCCCGCTGCAGTTAAACTAGCAATAGACTGCACCCAGAGGAAGGAATTAAGTGCCGTGGCTGGTGGCTGCCACTAACACCTTAAATGCATGCTGTTTTATAAAGGCACAACGGGCTACAGCAGTGGATGACTCTCATTAAACAGAACGCCTATAAACCTAGCCCGTTTGAATGTTTATGACAATGGGAGATTGAGGTGCGATACGAGAGGCTTGTCGCGTGGTGCCCTCACAGATGCCCTTAACTGAAACCTCTTCGGCAAATAGTTTTATGGATGAATGCTTATCCATATTCCTGTGAGGTAAGTGATGTGATTTCACTGTTGATTACCTCTGCTGATCGGAGTGATTGGTTTAGTGTTAGATAAATATAGGAGACTGCTGAATGGAATGATAAATACATACAGACCCTGCGCCGCGTCAAGGCAAACAATGCATGGATTATGATGGTAAGAATCAGGGGGATAAACCAAGAGGCTGATTTTAATAATCCTGATGAGCTCTCAAACAACTTTTGCAGCAATACCCTGCAAGGTCAGCGTGTGACATTAATTGAAGCTAATCTCAAGTTGGCCCAGTGTAGTTCGACCTTAGCCGTCGGGTTATTCAGAGCATGTAATTTTGCAGGATTAACATGATACCCATCTCTTGCCTTTAATCTCCCAGTAATTTAAACCCAAAATTGATCCACATGCCCGAATGGACAATTTTTAAAAATCTGCGGCATATCAGATGTAGTGCCTCAGTGAGGCATTTCATCTGAACAACTCAGAGTCAAAGTGACATTTTGGGCAGCATTGCATTTCTGGGCCAGCCCTGAAAGGCTCTTATCCTTCTCAGTGTTTCAGGGGCACTGACAGGGCAACCCTTCTGCAGCAAGGCTAGCGGCCAGGCAGTCTAGGCCGTGATACATAAAGCATCAGATTGCACATGAGCACCAATCCAAACAAGTTGTCATGGAAAGATATTTACTCCTTGGTTCAGACATTATTCACACACAACTATGCCCTTGGTGGATAAGGAGCCATCTTGGGCTGAAAGAAGAGTAGTCCTGCTCACCTCATCTGTCCTGGAGAGAGGGAGAGACAGACAAAGGCGGTGAGAGAGAGGTGAGTGTAGTGAGAATGGAGTGGTGAAGTGGAGAGGGAGGACATACTGTGGGGGCAGAGAAGCAAAGATGGAAAAAGTAAGTAAAATGTGGAAATAGACACATGGAGGACAGTGGGTGGAGATACAATATAAGCCATTTCTATCCTTCATGACAATATTGTCCTCAAAATCATTACCTCAAGTCAGGCTGGCAAGTCACTGAGGTGCTTTATACAAAGCTGCAGTAACCATAATGTCTGTCAACAGTGTATCAAATGAGTGTATATGGTATGTGTAATGTCATTGGTAGGGACAAATTACACAGAATTACACCCAAACTGCAGCCCTCTGTAGCTCTGTAGAGCTTATACCATTTTCAGCTCATTGTTCTGTTTTTTTCTCAACAGCAGGCAGATGCTTTTGATTAGAAACTCATCAGTCTGTTGTTTTGGTTATTCAAAGATATTCTCTTCAGGTGTTTGTGGGAACAAAACCAGAGCTAAAAGAAGAATAATTACTAGGCTTGAGTTTGCCAGGTGGCCAATTTAAGCTTGTTGCACTAATCTCAAGTTGCCAAAAAAAAGAAGCCTAAAGTTTGGAAGTAACTTGTGTGACTGTTAATTAGTCTGTGGCTTTCTTTAAACACTCTTAAAAACCTTCTCACTGCATGTGTTAATTTAGATGTATTTTTAGTGATGTTCTTGTTGGTACAGTGTTGTTATTAATTGAATGATGGCCCAAATGATCCATGTTGCATGAAGCTAGAATTTCCCTTCAAGCCTGAAAGGTCTCTGACATACCAATACTATCAGGGTTTAGAATATAAACCCCACTGCTAATGCAGGGCAGATCACCAGCTATGCTTAAAACCCTGCTGAAAACATTCAACCCCTGAACAGTGGTCAGTTTTCTTTCAGACTCTCAATATGGACTGTGGTAGCTTAGGGCTGTTGATTGCGAGACTGGGGCTGTGCATGTGTGTTGACTGCTCTTTGTCTGCGTGTTTGCCATGCAGAGATGCTCTCTGCCCGTGTGTCTGTGTGACAGCGGCTCAGTGGTAAGACGAATGTTTCCTCCCAGTTGACTGTCCATCCTGCTGGTGTAAATCATCTCTGTCACTCAACAGCAATCCTCCATGCAGAGCCTCATTAGTCTAACCACACAAGAGCTCCTTCTCACATGCAGCCAGGCATCTCGGCTATCTGCGGTGCACAACTCCCAGCAGATGCTTCCGTTTCTTGCCCCCACACAGAGAAATATACACATTCCACACTCAAGCACTTAAGCAAGCAGTGGGCCACACATAGTACTATGTAGAGTAATGCACAAATGTGCTATACACTGTCTCCTGTGGGGACAAAAGAAAAAACAGCATATGGACACAGCTGTTAGTACACTGAGGTGTAGCCACATACCCAACTTTACTTTGGACTTCCCTATAAGAACCACTGTAAAAAGCTTTCAAAAGAAAAGTGCAATATAAGGCTGCCTCACCTAATGCACATGTAATGAGGCCCATTAAAGGGACCATAAACACTGCCTGGCATGTGGAAAAAGACTTTAGCGGTTTGTAGGGTCTCAGTGTTTGTGGATTTTAAAGGAAGAGGCAATATTTTTGAACCACCCAGTTGACTGGCCTTCAGATAATGTTATCCTTCCTCTAGTAAGACATCTGCAGTCTTCTTTTTTAACACTGAAACACTGATCGCAGTGTCCACATCACCCAGTCACTGTAGCTCTTTGGTTTTTGTTTCACACATGCTCACACACCTTTGCAGCAGTCGAGTGGAGGATTGAGTACAAGATGTGTGTGAGCCGATACGCTGTAGAAGTCCAGAAAGACTGTGAATACAAGCTAATTTTGGCGAACTCAGGCTGCCGACTGTTACTTTGTTTAGCTTCAACAACCTAATTGCTGATTCCAAAGACACCCTCTCTAAGTTTAGTGATGCTAATGAGTCGCTGTATAGTTTGGTCATGATGCTGAAAATAATATAGTGGAGAGAGCCAAGACAGACCTTCTGCTATGAGACTCATCTTGGGGACTTGTGGGTAAGGGAAGGCAAGGGACGCCCAAACAGCCCAAAAGTTTATTTGTGTTGTTGTACTTCCTACATCAACCTCAAGAAACCTGCTCTCTGCAGGGACTGCAGATTAAACTTTGAGCATAATTGAAGCATTACAGTGATGTAATTGATATTTGAGTGTCATATTTACATTATATGCCAATTACGTGGATAGAATCTGATCATCTGTGGGTGTATATGTCACAATGTGCACACATTTTGGAATAATTATTCGGGTTCGTGTGTGTGTGTGCCTGCCTGTCTGTCTGTGTATGTTTTTCTACATCTGCCCTCAGCCATGCAGCAAGCTTGGGGAAACTCCCATCTCACCAGCTCTGCTATTCCCCGCAGCCTTCCCTCCGTACAGCAGACAATGTGAGGAGGAGACGTGACTCATCCTGGGATGAAGCCTCTACTCTCATCCCGCCTCCCACTTTCCCTTCTTCCGTCTCGCTCTCACTCTCTGTATACCAGTTATCTGTTTGTGTGCCTGGTTTTCTAGCCTTGACTGGCTGACTTGAGAGTCACAGTGGCACCGTTGCCCTCAGGCCAAAACAAGGCTTGATGAGCGAAGACACACTTTTCTCCCTCTTTCCCTTCCCAGATGGGTACCACATGCGCTGTGTGTGGTCATATCTCTGTCTACCTTTCACCGGAGACACTGATTGGGTGTCTGCAGCAGAGGGTTGTTAAAGTTAGATCATGCAAAGGCACCTTTATAGCTTTAATCATTTCTTATTTCTAGAGCCTGAAAACACACATCTGAGATTTCCCATTCATTTGAGGAAAGCTACCAACATCAGACTGTGTCGCACAGTCATACATTATCCAAGATGTATAAAAGAGGAGTTGTTTCATATTAAATATTGTAATTCATTTCTTTTTGATGTGTACCTTTCTTCATTGGTTCATTTGAAATAACTTAAAGGCAAAAATGCTTCATTCAATGCTGTCAAACATGCCTGTGGGTTGGATGACATCCCACATGGTGCCTCTGTCCACAAAATAACTGTGAACTTGATACATACACTCAAATCAGATTTAAGTCACAGAAATGACTTGATACTTAACCTGACTTTGACTACTGTGACAACTGACTTACTTGACACCCGTGTCTGTTAAGACTTGGCTTGAATGCCAAATCTCAAACTGCAAAAAATGAATGTGACTGGTTGGCCTTGTGTAGCCACACAACCTAGCACTTAATATCTTATTTTTAGGACCATTCATTTAAAAATCAAATTTGTGACAATACTCTGCAGTCATGCTGACAGCTCTTTGATGCACAACGCAGTATGCACAGCACAGTGGTAATATGAATTAATGCAAATATCACCATGCTAATAAAAAAGATATTTTTATACATTCTTTCACCCCAGTTAGGGGTGTTTAAAATTGGGGGGTCTTCAAAGTCATTAGGATGTATCATCTGGATATCTTAAATGTATTTTAAACATTTCAAGGCAACCAAGCAAATAGTTGTTGAGTAACTCCAATTTAGACAAAAGTGGTAGACAAACTTAGGTATACTGAAAGTCATGGAGCCATGCTGCTGATTCCACTGTTTACACAACCATCCAAGCATATGCTGGGTCATTTCATAGGACATTTCAATGTTCAGAATTTGACCTGAATCAACCTTTCAATTTGTGTCAAGTTTGTCTTGACCAGGGCTTGCCTACTTGACTTCTTCTCCCTTAATGACATGAACAAACATACTGATATTTGGTAAATTCATCCCTGTGCCATCCCATCAGTCCAAAACTAATGACTCTAGAAATAAGCCATTTAAATCCAATGGGCAGATACCAAAACTAGATATTTTGTACTGATGTTTATGATACCACGGACATTTTGAGCCACAACGGGGTGCTAGCATGTACATTATTTAGCTACATGTAAAAAAAAGCACATTATTACTCTACAACACGTACCAAGCATGGCACAAGTTTTACAAATAGCAGATCTTTCACTCCATGTGTTCTTCGCCAACTGGCTGCCTACAGCAAATACATTTGGCATTTAAGTATGGATTCTAGGCTCACCTCTCATGAATGTACACAATAAGTTTCCAAGCTTGTGTCTATTATTATATTTTGAACTGTCAAACCTGGGGGCTCCTGTCAGTGGTTTTGGATGGAGAGAAGCACTGCTACCACTTCTCACTATTTTCAGCAAGAAGGTGGGAGTAAGGATGAGAAAGACAAAACAAACAAACAGAAATAAATAAAAAAAGCAAGATAATGGAGAATCTGCTTCAGTGCGGGAGAGAGGGAGCTCAGAAATCATGCCTGGTGGGGTTATAATCTCCTTCAGTAAGATGTGAACATCATACAAACACATGTAGAGTACATCAAATACTTTGCTTCTTTCTGAGCTGTAATTAAAAATATTAGGTCACAGAGGTGCCAAAGCTATCGCACCATTGAAGCTTATGGTGTCACACTGAATCATGTGATCCCTGAAGGAGCTTGAAAGGCAAGTCATTACATTACAATGGCCTATGTAATGTCTGCTTACGTAATTGGCCATTAAGGAGGGAGGATTGACAGTTTAATTGTTTAATGGTCAGTCAATGAGGCCCCTAACATGTTCGTGTCTTGCAGAGACAATTCAGTCTATTACGCCGCGACACGAGTGGTGAGATTGTTATCGCGCTGGAGCTGTTGGTCACATAAAGCATTCGATGTCTCTGTGTGCTGTAAAGGGCCTGGTGCAGCATGGCCCTCTTCACCACTAATTCTCTCCATTAAGAGCCTCCAGCACATTGCTGCTCTTTGTACACAAATCCCCTTTAATTATGGGATTTATACACCAGCAGAGTGCGAACATGAATAAATAACTATAGAGCAGCAGAGGCAAACACAGCCAGTTAATGCTTCCATGGAGCGTGAGATTCTGCAAGGTCACCACAGATAAGGTGCATAGTTTATGACACGCATCTCAAGTAGAGCAAAAATATTTTCTCCCAAGAGGAAGTTAAGTGCATAGAGTATCCTTTTGCTGAAAAAAGATACTCAGCAGCGAAATCTCTATTGTGATTAAAAGAAACATACACATGTTGTGTATGGCTCCATCATACAAGGTGAGTCATTTCTTAGTGTGGTAACAGGATTGAGAGTAGCAAACACTGAATAAAATACATTTGTCACACGGCTATGTCTAGTAACACCAGCTTGAGGTAATCAGATGATGGAGGAAACTGGCTGTACTGTACTGTACTGTCTGTAAGCCACATAACTTGCTTCCCTGCGTATTGTGCCACTGGGGAGGACTATTTAAGATTCGAACAGTGTGTTAGACAGAGAATAGGAAAAGCCTTTTTGTGTCCATGAATACCCAGGCAATCAAGGCATCAATTATTCAAGCCGCATGCAGAGAGAAACCATCGCAAGCTGTCCATCGGTGCTCCGTCCCAAGACTCCTAATGTTGTTCAGACAGCAGCGGAACAATAAAAATGCAACAGAGCTTCCGGAAACAAGGCATTGCAGGAGGACTGCTGCAAAATCAGAGATAAGGCCCAAACATGCTAATGAGTTAATCAATTATAACCAATTTTAATCACATGTACACAAGTGGGCATTGAGGGCACAAGTGTTAGGAAATGAATATTATATCGACCTTAAGAGCTAGTCAGGCTGTATTCCTCCACAGTAAAAAAAGAAAAAGTTATATGTCAAAATACTGTAGTCCCACTTATATTGCCTCCCTTCCCTCAACAAAAATAAAAAAAAAATTGTGACAGGTATGAAATAAACATTTCAACTATATGTGTTTCTTGAAATTTACACTGTTTTCTGCCTGACTACAAAGCTGGTGTTCTGTTTTCGAAACCTAAAGAGAAAGATGTCTTACTTGTGAATCATTATTTTACATTAAGTTAGCACATGACTGCGCATAACAACATCCTGTTGTTGATCCAAGAGGAGAATGACAGTGATGGGTGTGCTAATTTGGAAAGTTAAACTCTCGTGCCCTGAGAGAGATTAGATCCTATAAATGCAGGTCAGGACAGGGAAATCAATACAGTATCAATGTGCTAATGAATGTCGTTACCAGTAGTTTGTTATCAAACTTACTCTGGATTTAAATGCAGCACTGAACTTAGTCCAGCCCCCTGGAATCATAATCAGTGTCGGGGTCATATATTTGTGATCTGCTCTTGTTGGCAAAGATCTAATTGGGCACGGTGCACACATCCAAGTACCACCCAAAATGTGGACACATCACCAGGTGCAAACAACTGATTTTGAATAAAGAGAACAGCTACTACACCTGATTCTTGTACTAGAAAATGTGGACTTTCCTTCCGCAGCTCTCACACCTGGGAATAAATATGGAGTCCAAATGGATACAGTTCAGGATCAATATGTGCATTATTTACATAATTTTAGTCTGCATGTGTCCTTTTCTTCTAACTCAGCTTCATTTAGATATTTCTGTGAAAATGTGTCCCTGTATGCAACTGGGGAAATCGAATTAGATTCATTAATTGGGATTTTTGCAGATCCTAGTGTCTGCTATACTTTTCTTTATCTGGATATGCATGTTCATCAGTAGTAAAGATAGAATCTAATGTTGAAGAAAACTGAGCATGAACAGAAATGTGAGAACAATTCCCGGAAGAGACAATGAGAGTCTAACACACAAATACAATACTGTTGAAAAACACATAAGATCTTTCTGCTTGTACGCCGTATCAGAGCAGCAGTGGACCTTGTGAACAAAGAGCACCCATCGCACGCTCTGTTTTGTTTGCCTTCAACCACTATAGTTTTCTAAGAAACAGTAACTGATAAATCTTTCATCACCGCATATTCACCACACTCTGCAACCTCCATACCTGAGGTACCCTTCAGAAACGGTGACCTCGCAGCACGCTGCCCAAACTGTCCCTGTATCCCACTCTGCTCTACAGACTGTACCGTGTATGTTCAGAAAAAGCCAATTATTTATTTACAATGCTGCCTTTCTGTTACACCTTTTGGAGCTGCCTTCAGGAGACAAACAACATGCTAGACAGGTCTCCAGGGATGTACACTCAGATACTGCCTGCACAAACCCCCACCAACCCCCCTTTTCCATGTGATATTAGGCTGCAAAAATGTCAACATGATTTTACGTCCATGCCCAAGGGTTCATTCTCCTTTGACCGCCGCACATCCTCACGGTGATGCCATGCAACAACTTTTCGTATTTACAGCAAAGTTATACCATAAAATCTCCTCATAAATGTCCAAAAGGTTATTTGAATTACGCAGCCATTTATAGCACTCTCTGTCTCCACCTAAAGTCTGATAACCTGCAGGCTGGGAGCTCATTTGGCAAGCTGGCAAGATGATTTATGCAACACGTTTCTAAAACTCCAAATAGCTACTGTAGGTTATAATCAATTCCTCTGAACACGAGACCGAACACAACTTTTGTTGTTGTTTTCTGCATTGTTGTTATATAATGTGGAAATTAATAGTTTTATACTGTTTGATAGTGTTATCTAAAGCATATTATCACAGCAATTTCATGTGTTGATTTAATTAATGGTGAGGCCTCTGCACCCAATCAGTACTGTTCAAAGTGAGCAGTTCTTTGTTTAAGTTTAAGATTTTTTTAAAAATGCAGTTTTAGCTGTAAGGGGTTGGTTGAGTTTGATTTGTATTATTTGTTTTTTTTAATCCTTTGAAAGAAGTTGGACCATGAAAATCACTGAGCCTGCACAGTGAGCACTACATGAAACATTTGCACTTACTTTTACTCTGCAGTGAAAATAAGTAGATAAACAAATGAGAATTCTATTAGATGATATAACACTTTCTGCCTTTGATTTACAAACCGCTTACTTAAATGTTTATATCTATTGTTAGCGCTCTATGGGCTTCTGTAAAGTTGTGTGGATGGTGGATCGTGTGAGCGTGTTTATTAAATGGTTGAATGGTTAGAAGCACTTCAACAGATTGTCAGTCACTGTGTTGCCATTTTGAGGCCTCATTCGTCATATACGAATGACATTTGGGCAATGCTCCATGGTAAGTAAAAAACGCCCAGGTAATTTTCTCTTTTAGATTTATCTCGATGCTGCGGTGCAGTAAGCTGGCAGTCTCACCTGATATCTCCGGTCAGCCCAAAATAAATCCAGCATGCAAACATATCCGCAGAAATAAACATCAGGGCCCACAACTATCTGAATAAAATGAGTTTTGTAGTTTGAACCTGTGACCTAAAGTCACCTTGCACACTGAAAACATCAGTCACAAAAATACCTTCCAAAGATAGTATAGACAATATTGTTATGCTAGTTTTTTAAAACACCAGTATGAAGTTCAACATGTATTGTAACCATGATATCTATCCTATCTACAAGGATTCCTCTTCAAGTTGTGCATGAAATGAAAGAAAAAAGTAAAACCTTATTATGTCAAACATTTTCCAATATTCAGCTTTTCTGTTTAAAACTATGTGCATATGGCTACTTTTGTAATAATGAGAAAGTTTAAATCCATTTGGGTATCCTTGAGTCTTTCATTATGTGCCACCACGCAAAACTTTTGAAGACATATAAATGACATATTGCAGGCCTGACATTAATCAATATCACCGTTATGTCATTCCACTGCACTTGTGCTTGATTGTGCCCCATTCGAACACCTTTAATACGCTGTTGCAACTTTGTGACTCATAATATTCTCATTTATTTCACTGCAATGTGGCGTGATGAAATTTTCCCAGGTGTAATAATCTGTCTTGATTAACACTGCAGTGCTGCCGTAGATGTGAACCACCACATATTGCTCTCAATTTGACGTGCCGCACCACTTCACTCTGATGAACAAGATGGAGTCTGAAACAGAAAATTGGTTTCAAAATCTAATTTTTTTTAAACTGCCAGACTCTCAGAATGCCTGACAAATATCACTGAACCAATTAAAGAACACATCTGTTTCATTAGGGAGCCTCATATCCATCCATCTTATCTGTCAATCTCATCTCTCAGTACCTCCATGCACCTCATCAGAAGTCTTCATGCATGTCTGACCATGAGGATTAATTGAGGCAATTTTACTTAGTTCCAGGGGAAGAGAAAAACTTGATATTCAGTTTTATTACATCTTAAACTCACATTTGTTGCGCCAATTCGTATTCAATTATGAATGGGTGAAATACAAAATAAAACTGAGGGAGGGATAACTGAGTATACAATGATCTGCATCCATAGGCTTTCAGCGAGTCAGAGAATCACTAAATGTTTTATTTCAGCGTCATGCCGCTTAAATGAAGTCTGATAAGCAATACTGCTCTACAAATTAAATTTTAGGAGACACACCATTCTGTGACTCAACTCTGAAATAGCATAGTGCTGCATGTCAGAATTAAAGAGATGCAGAGTAAATGTGTATTTATAGGTATAAAGGGACTGTGTTTTCTTCACCACGAGTCAGATTTTAATATAAACAGTGATGCTACGGTGAGGGCAGGTTCTGAACATGAACCCAATATAGTTGCTTCCCTCTCCCTACAGGACTATCAGACACAAAGTCACTTTATGTCTTTCAGCGTTTGTTTTAAATTGGATCTTGTCAGCCCAGAAGTTCACATGAATAACAGGTAAAGAAACTATTACTTGGGGATTATTTCCTTGTCTTTTCTAAGCCAGCTGACAATGATGTAAGGGAACTGTTTGGGGATGACTCTGTCAGCTGTCAGTCTCAGGGAGACATGTTTTATTCTTTCCAAGCAGACTGGCTGCAGGTGTTTATTCAGTCTTTCTTTGTTTAATATGGCTATTAAGTCAGCAATGCTACAAAGAAGCAAATTCATACTCAAAGCAGATGTCTGGCATATTAATTGCTTGACTCCAAAGGGTAGTAAAGAACTGCAATGAGCCATTTTTGTGGAAATAAGGAAACATCTTGGTTTCCTGGCTAAAGTTTAGTCTCTTGTCACTGGTGGGTGGAAATCTTCACACTCCAGTTTTGTACCATAAAATTGCTTCAATCTATAACAAAAAGGAAATACAGCTGATATTTGACCGGCTTTATCAGATGAGAGTGCCAAAAAAGGGGTTTTGCTGGGAAAAAAATGTGTTTTCTTTTTTCATTTAAGGCTATTTACTTATGACATCATCAGAGGTATACATAATAGTTAGGGGAGCATTAGAGATGGTGATGGAGTCAATGAAATACCACAGCTTAAAACAGGCATTTAAATATCCATGCATCTTTTTTATTAATGTCACTTTATTTAATCTAATTTATTTTACTTTTATTGTTTTTCTTTTGTTACTTAAGGCTTCTCTTGACCTTGTAAGAGAAGCACTTTGAAAATGGATTTTCAGGCCATACAACTGTGTTCATCAGGGATATGTACCATTTTTCTGCTATGGTTTCAAAAGTTACTTTTGGTCCATTTTGTTATGATTTTGTAATATGCCATTAAGAATGGTGAATGGAGAAGTCAGTTGATAATTTTCCCATTCCCACGTGACAACTTAATTGAGATGTCACATATAGCTGCCTGCGTGGCCTATAGTTTGGCACCGTCTGAGGCTCTCTTGTGCCAATTTGTCTTCAAACAGCATCTGAAACTCTAGACATGTAA
This sequence comes from Terapon puta, assembly GCA_028564955.1. Classification (NCBI taxonomy): domain Eukaryota; kingdom Metazoa; phylum Chordata; class Actinopteri; order Centrarchiformes; family Terapontidae; genus Terapon; species Terapon puta. The sequence goes on along the minus strand of JAOXYL010000086.1, from coordinate 14,505,398 downwards.
AAAGGAGAAAATGGGCACTGAGTGCATGGGAAATACAGTGGGTGAGTGTATCCAATGTGCTGAGTGCCCCTTCCTCGCATTTTTGCAGGCAATAGTAAAATAATGGCAGATTATAACAACCAGTGTCACTGTTGTGTTTTTGAGTCACTGTGTATTGCGGTCATGATCCACCGCAAATATTATTTATGTTGACAACCAGCAGAAGATGACTTTTAAGAGCACAGTGTTGTTCTTATGTGCTGTTTAACTCTGCAGCAAGAATCTCTTAAACAGATGACTAAAGGCAAGTAAAATAGGAGAAATGACAACACCCTAGGTAGCCAAAGTCATCTTCTGAAGTGTCTGTAGAGTATTGATCAGTGTTTGTGAGGGCGCCCATGCATCCATTAATACTGCCTCGATGCACTTTAAGCCATCATTCTTGTCATCATTAGAGAAATACCATTGATTAGGTTAGATGAAAGGAATTTCAACAGAAATGGATAGCCACCATCCTTCCTGAGACTCAAAGGCCAAGGTCTTAGGAAACAGTCCATCTAGGCGCATACATTCATCTGCAATGTGTCATGTACAGCACCACCACTTACACTCAATTATCTGAATTACAGTGTATACTGATAGGGTACGGCTTTGATGTTTAATGTAAGAATTCAGCACTGCAATGGGGTGTTCTGTGTTTGCGCTGCGTGATGACAGCTGCTAGGCCTTTAAGTTTGCAGATACAGTATGGCACAGGTTTCATCATCAGCTCAGTTTCTGCAAGTGATGCTGATGAAACTTTATGCTCCATTTTTCATTCTAAAATGAGTGAATGGTTTCTTCAGTTTTTTTTTAAATGTAAGCAAAGATAACTGCACCATATTTGACATTGTCTGTATACTGAAAAATAAAAATGAAATCATATTTACAAAACCAATAAAAGAAAAAAGGCAGAAAAAATAATCCATTTGCATGAAAAACCGTGGTTATTTGGGAATTATTACATTTTTGTGATGTAAACTTGCCACAGTAGTTAAGCAGAACTTTAAAAATGATGTGTGGAATATCAAAAATCAGAAAAATCTTTTTTTTGCAGGGACCAAAGATGGTCTTTACCATAATGTTGCAGTACACTTGCAAAATGTGAGGTTGATCAAATAAACGGTTGTTGAGATTAGAGAGAGACAAATTGGAATGAAGATGGAAAAACAAACAGATACTCCTTGAATTTATAGTTAGAATTAATCTTGGTTTTGTCTACATGTCTCAAATTAATTTGACTCATCATATTATACTGTGAGATTTGAGAATGTCATGATTCATTCAGCATTAAACTGTAAACTGTGTGCAAGTTTTCTATCAGTGTGAACTGACTTAAAGCTCTTGTAGCTTAAATCTTAATCCACAGATGTCCCGCTATGTGCCTCATTCAGGATTCAGACTATGAACACTCCGTAAAAGCAGAGCATGATTGATTGACATGGAAGGTTGGAAATTAAATGACCTTTTTAAAAATGTCACTACTTGGTATGGAAATGTTCTGTTAATATTTTAAAGTGCTACCATACCTGTCATACATGATGGACGACACAAATACACAGTGCTTTGTTCTCAGTAAGTGGTGCTTGAACATAAAAATGCTAAATGTTGTTTGTAGAGGATTTTTGCATTGTTCAGTTGTTCCTTTGAATGGCAAAAATAGATATGACATTTGAATGTCACAAGTTGTATAGGAATTTCAGGCGCAACAATATGCTTTGCAATTAAATAATTATATGAGCCATATTCTCAGAAGTCTAAATTTGTTTTTAATGGGTTTGATGCGTTCATTGACCTGAGCTCCAGTTTCAAAGTGTCCAGCATAATGGGGATGAGGTCTAATGCCGCTGTTGGACTATTATTCACATTGAGCCAACCTTGTGCTATGGGTAAGCCCCTCTTTCAGAAACCCATTATGGTGCAGTCCAGTGGTATCTGTTTCCCCACAGTGGGACCAGTGCTGCTGTCTACTCTCATTTTATCATTGATGTCTTCTAGGGTGGGTAATCCAAGAATGTCGAATTCAGAAACATTTAGCTGGAGCCTTATGTTGGCTGATGAATTAGGGAGAATGTGAAGCTCTAAAGATTGTCCATCTCTGGTCATGAAAGACCATGAAAGACTGAAATCACTTTTATTATCATTTCAATCATGTCAATCACATAATGCATTTAGTCATTTTGCATTGATAAAAATGTACATAAAACACACAGCCATCACAAAGGCACAACGTTCAGCCTTTTGTAGAAAACAGCACAGCAACATTTGTTATCTCTCAACAAACTATTCATATCACATGAACAGTCACTTGCATTGACTATAATTGAAATATTATTTTATTTATGCTTACCAGGAAACGTGGCAGCTAGACTTCATTTACTAAACAGTAACACATATTGCCGGCACATAGCAACACAGACGCACGTCACTTCGGGCTGACGCATATCGATGCAACAGGATTCAACACCTTCCTATTTCCATCGCTCATTGTCAGTCCAGGAGAGCAGGCACATTCATGCTACTTTATTTTCCTCACTACTTCTGTCTTTATGACGCATTTTGCTTCTGTTATGGGCCTCATTAGACTGTTGCTGCTGACACTCCAAAGACAGTCGCAGGGAAGTCCATTGTTGTCTTGCATTGACTGTGCATAATGTAAACATATGGTACTCGAATTATACAGTTTAAATTTAGCAGGACAGAAATTGGACACGAAATGTGAAAGGATCAGTGAAACTTCTGCGCGTGGTGTTTACACGGCAGCGCCAATAAATCAAACTAACGCTGAGAAACAGAGCAAACATTTTCTTGCCGGGCCTAAGCGCTTAGCGGACAGTTACAAAGTGGGCAGTGTGTTTTTAATCGCTTCATGCCACACTCCTCCCTTTGGAGGCGGAGAACAAGCTTGTCGATCTGTTCCAGTGAACATCAGGGGAGAACACCTTGAAGCCCGGAGCTGCTATCTGCCATGGTGCAGTGGTGGTAATGATTAAGTATCAGTCCAGCACCCTCCTCTCATTTCCAAACTATCAGTTTCACCTTCTCCACTACATCACATTTGTGGAGCAGAAGGTAATGATCCACCTGGGTGACTGCCAAGTCATTTTCTTTCCTATGCTCTCTCACTCCCCATTTCACTCTCTCTGTGTCTGCCTCTGTTTCGCGCTCTCTCTCTTCCACCAATTCCCTTCTTATCCTCAGTCTTTCAGTTTTGGTATTCATTTCTCAAGGTTGCCTGTGGAGATAAAATAGCCATGCCCACTAGGTGAGAGAGTCAGCCCCGTGAACTGTCCCTGGCAGGAGGTCACAGAGACTGGCAGTTGTTTTACGGACTTCGTTACGGCTGTCGCAGAGCATCCAAAAGAGCCAGAAAGGTGAAGAAGGTTGTGCATGCTGCGATTATTGGCTGTGCACCTTACCCTGCTGTTTAACTTTGGATATCAATCAATTCCACTGAGGAGAAGAAACGGCTTTGACTGAACCAGTGGGCTGTAAAACGTATATTAAAATGCTACACTGACTATATATCTATTGTTTGACAGGATAAACTAAGATTATCAAGAGGGATTGAACAATAAACTTATTCTATTCCATTCATTTCTCTAGTTGTCATCCTCATGATGAAACCACAGGGTGAAACTGGGGAAAAGATGTTTCTGTCACTTTATCTGCCAGAAGTAATATCTTATGCAACACTGTACTGATGTTGACCACATGGATGAATGCCACCATGTTCGAGATTAAAAAAAAAATTCAATAATGTTAAATCTTCACATACAAACCTAATACTTTTGGCCTTCATGAGGGCACGGCATTATAAATAGCTGGCTGTAAACATTACACAGTATACTTCGTCCCTCAATTTTGCATCAATTCTCTGGCATTTGTTTTCTAACTAACAAATGCTGAAGTGTTCCTGCTGCATCGAAAATGTGAAATACATTTGTATTTGAATAAAACACAGCAACAACTTGTCACATTCATTTTAATTTTCATCCTGATAATTATATGACAAATTATGCTACATATTATATTATATATATTACCACCACCATGACAATATGCATGTAAGTATTTAATTTATTTAATAAGTATTTAATGTAATGTGCCAATGAAATTTGAGATTATATATTAGAGGCGATTAATGCACACTTTTCCTGTTGGGCTGATAATTACACTTTAATTACGGATCTAATCTTTAAAGTTATACCTGTAGTACCATTTAAGGGATCATCTTTCACGTCTTCAACAATCTCAACAATAAAATCCGGATAATCCACCTGATGAATGGCATGGTTGTTTGTGTCAGTGCGGTCTTTCTGAGCAAAATGGAAAAATCTATTACTGATCATACATCAGTATTTTCTGTGCGCACTGATGTTCTCTTATGATGCACCAACACTGACCTTCTGCAGCAGAAGTTCAAGCAATTCCTCTCTGGAAATAAAAAAGACCTATGCGCTTCAAACAGGGTCAAAAGAGCTGGATGATTCCAGCACATCCAGCGTTGTCTCCACAGAAACTCCTCCCAGGAGTGGAAATCCTGAGTGAAGCTCACCGAGTATGCGGTGTGAATTTAAAGATGATCTGATGATCTGATGTGCTGACGTTGGGGGAACTTGCACAGCTGCAGAAACTGAATCTGTGCCCTGAGATTCACGAATACGACGTATGAGAGGGCGATAATCTCCCACAACGCTCACTGACCACATCTTCCTGACTGAGCACGCAAGTTAACTCCCAAGCTTCAAAAATCCATATAGTGTTTATTCTGTGTGTGCATGAGCAGCCTTTAAGTGCATTATCACAGCGCACATCAAAAGGCAAGGGCAAGTTCCCTCTATAGATTAAAGGCATTGAGAGGATTACATTTTCCAGCCAGGGTGATGTTTCTGCCCTGTGCAATGACCCTTTTAGAGGTGCATTTCAATTAAAAATTGCAAGAACATTTCATAATGGTTAAAGGTGAAAATATGCTTTTAAAAGACAGGTGCTAAAGTACACAGATTGAATACATTTCACATTGCTGCAGATAAGCTCACCACATCCCTCTAGCCAATCTTCTCAGTGCTGATAATCCTCTTAATATGGTAATATATGAAACACCTTGCTAGGATGTCTGTGAGTCATCTGCCCCATGTTCATATTACTATGGCTCTGATTCATTTTCCTTTACATAGAAATTGAAGAGAGATTTGAAATAGGATTTGGGATTTCCTTTGATAGGTCTTGGCTACTTGACATTTAGTTGGACAATGGCACTGAATCACAGCAGCACCACATTTCTCCCGGTGTATTACATTACAGTTCATTGATGCCCTGGCTATTTTTCCAGCATCTTCGTAGTTGCATCCTGGGCCCAAAACACAAAAGAACTGAGGAGAATCATAAACCGTTTGGATAATGAGACCAAGATAATTATCATTGAGCTACAGCATGGTATGTATCTGTATCATGCTCCTCTGTGCAATTACTCCATTTAAGGCCAATTAACACCAAAAGTCCCAACATTGTTGTGGTAATTGTGGGTTTGATTGCCTCCTTTATTAGTCAAAATGTATCTGTGACCTCAACTCATTACATTATCAAATAGGGTGAAAATTACATTATAAATAAGACAGGAAAAGAAGCATTTGCTAAAGATAAGTGTTGCACATTTCACTTTAGTTATTGCAGACTCAGTCTCCAGCCACCTTTGTTGTTCCACATCCCTTCTGTTTGCTCAAATACACTAATTACATGCCTCTAATATTTTTTTAGGCTGCAAAGACCACCTGTTATTGAATGGGGCAGAATAGTGGTTTATTCACTTACCAACAAAGAATCATTGATGTGTCATGGTTGAGGCTGCAGCAATTTTCACCTGTGAAATGCAAATGTGGCCGGGGCAGGGTCCGACATGGTCAGCATGCAAATGAGCTTATCGAATGGCCAAGGGGTACACAGCACTTCTGACCTGCTGCTGCATCCACAGTGTTTCCGTGCTGCTTCCTTCCCTCGGCTCGTGGACTCAGGGCCGTTTGACAGCGAGTGGGAGGGGGAATTCAAAGGGAAAGCCTTGAAGTCACCGATTGTGAACAGCTGCATGTTTTAGCAGGAGGCAATTGAATAGTGAGACACCTCAATCTTGTTTTAAACTTTCGCATTTCAGGTAATTTTTATGGGTCGTTACTGGTGTTTTTTCTGCTGCATTAGAGCATTAAGTAATGTTTTCACTGTAAATTAGGACAAAATGATCACAATGTAAGAGATGGCTAAATCACCCCAGTCTAGGCACATCAGCAGATAAAAATCTCTACGCAGCTGTCTGGAGGAGGCAGTGAAGCAAGGCAGGGTTTAAATATAATTCATTGGTTCAAGAAAGAACAAGCCTCCTTGGCCCATAAAGCAAGACTTCAGGGTGCAGAGGGTGGGAGGGAGAAAAAGAAAAAAAATCACAGATATAATTATATTCAGAAAAAGATGCCACACAATGAATACACTAAATACCACATACATAATACATTCCATCACACAATACATTAAAATACAATTCTTCTTCTTCCCCCTTCAGTATGACCACTCTTCTGAATTGTATTTTCTCATCCATCCATCTTTTTCCTTACTGGACATGCATGATGGTAAGTGTCTAGTTTAAAGCTGAACTGAATCAGCAGTTGTGTGGGCAAATCTACATACTCTACAAACTTTCTGCATATCAGATTTGTCACAATGTCCTCATATTTCCATGATACTTTCCAATGCATAGATGATACAGAACTAATGATCTTCTTTACCACAATTCCATTATGTTGCGTTGAGTTTGACTATTAATCGAATTGAAGGCTTTGCTTGGACAACATGAATCATTCCACACAGGGATTTGAAAATACAGACAACTAGGGTGAGTTAATTTTACATTATTTGATTGTATGTGGACAGAATTGGTCAGTAATTCAGTCAGTAATTTGAGCCATCAATGCAGCACCCGTATAATTCACAATTTGTTTGTTCTTGCCGCAGCCAGTGCTATGATGATGGTGTGAGATTTAACTATCAAAATTCTTAGATTTTTAAACAGTGGGTAATTTATTTCAGACGGAGGGATATCAAAGCAGGCTTCAGCCTTGACTGTTGATTTTGCAAGGATTTAGGATGAGGATTACTTGATGTTTTTGCTGTCTTGTGGCTGGACTTGTTATTTGTGAAGTTCCTCAAATTCAATAAAGAGAAGGTCTGTAGTTCTAGTCTAAATTTTAAAATAGTATTAACCAAGATTGGCTTCCACATGGAGGAGAAATACTGTGTAGTGAATGTACTAGTCATGTAGTCCCAATTAATTTGACTGTAACATGTTTTCTTTATTTCAGATGGACAGACATACATATCTGTTTATACTGCACTGTGGCAGAGCATTCAGGAAAGCTCCAAATCTCTTAATTATTATGGCAGCCATTATTTAACAGAGAGCGAGACTATAATATTCCAGCTGTGAGTCTATTCAGTGTCTTAGTTTCAGCCCACAAGTTGCCAGCCACTGAATTACAACATTCAAATTAGGTAGTAACAGGGGTTGAATTGGGATTTGTTATGTGATTGATATCATTTGACAAACTGTAAATCAAACAACCCTCTGCCCTGGGCACTAAGATGGCAAACAAAAAACGCTAAATCATTTTTGATATGTACTGTTGGCAGTGCGCAAAAGTACTTTCTATTCCAGTAGTCAGATAAGTTCTCTTATCTCACGTTCAAGCTGCTCCGCTCCCCTCTCCTCCCCAAGCCCTGTGAACATATTATTTAAAATATTTGAACATTAAAAATCTATGTAATAGCTATGTCTCCTCTATTCAAACAACACTTGCCTTTTAAAAGTCTGCTTGTCTGTACTTGGTGCTACAATATCATGTTTCATTTAATGTTTCAGGACATGGAGCCGCCCCAGAAAATTGGAAAAAAAAAACACGAAAGAGCATGCTAATTACACATTTAATAATTTTTTTATTACATTTTTCTACTACGCTAAACATTTGTATTTTACATTCTGGTGCACAAGTGACAGTGTTGTCTTGACTCCAGCCACATATCAGCAGTGAAGTGAGACATCCTGGAATAATCTGAGTTTCTGCACCACCTTCTAGATGATATCAATCAGTGGCACTGTGGCTTCTGATACCTTTGCTCTTAATACTGCTGGATATCCCAAAATGACAATAAGAGATAACTGTCTAAAAACTACTTAACCTTTGACATCCGGAAATCCTGTTATGTAATGTCAGAAAAGTGTATGGTACCCCCCACACTTTTTACACTCTATTGCTGGACACAAAAGCACACTAAGGGGCTTTATGGAGAAAGAATGCTCGAACATTTCAGTCTCACTTTCCCTAGTGCTGCTCAAAAAGAGAGCCTGCTTTTTAAATTACAGGTTAAAATGTGTTTTCACGTGCACAGATCACTATCTAACACTATAGTGTCTCAAAATACAGGGACGAGACTGCAGCCCCAGGTGTGTTGCTTGAGGCTGATAAGACATATGCATTTTTAAATAAAGTGAAGCCTCAGGCCAGAGGTCTGCTGGCCATGGTTGTATCGGAAGACGCGTCACATTCACCGACTGCAGATTCAGACATGAGGAGTGCACACCCAAAGATGAGTGAGTATAACACAGAGAGAACACGGGGTGAAAAAGTATAAAGCATGTTTGATAATGATTGACATGTCCCAGACAAGGTCAAGAGCGAGGGAGGAAAATTTAATGGGGTTGCTCTTACCCTCTCACGGCAGGGGATGGCCAAGCCCCTAATGAGCAGCATATATTCAGATTCATAAAATTCATTTGGGATTCATGTGGGACTAGTCCCGTCTTCTGATGAGGCCTTGATGTGGCAACTATCTGAAGCCGATTGCAGAGTCAGTAAAATGTGCAGGGATATACTCCCCATACGGTCTAGTGCAGTGTTGATTTTTGCCAAAAAAAAAAAAAAAACATCCCTTTTATTCTGTCCACACTCTAGACACTCTGCGTTGCTAAACTGAGCATGTTTGCTGTGATATAGTGCTGCAGTCAGCAACTACAGACATCTGAGAAACAAGGAGGCTGCTTCTGGACTGAGGGTTTGGACAGGTTTTATGCAATTTTACACACTTCATGCATTATTAATGTGCCGACGTCTGAGAAACTTTTGGGTCAGATTTGTTAATAGTTACTGAATGTTTGTTGTTCTTGTTCTTCCAAAAGCTAGTCCATAAAACTTGTCCTTGGAGATAGACACACACACACACACACACACACACACACA
>JAOXYL010000086.1:14460933-14478074 GCA_028564955.1 Terapon puta | reverse complement strand
CACTGTCACTTTCAAAAGGACAAGGCTGGAGATCTGTTTCTGTTACTGTCAACAAAACCTGTGAAATGACTACAACCAATCCATATTTCTGAAAGACTCATGACCCTCACCAAACAGTGAGAATCCAAGAACCTCTCATTTCTACATGATAACATAATGAACAATTTAACATTCCCCAGAGTCCTTTAACAAAATTTGAAAACCAATTTTTATGGGCCACAATTATGGCTCATTCTGTAAATTTAGTATCCCCCTGCATGGACAGATGGCAAACAAACGCTAATTTCTATCAAGTGAAAGCAGGTGTGCATTTGCTCAGAGTAAAATGCTATAGCAATCCTCTGGAGTCAAAACTGTCTGGCCCTTGGCAACCTCACAGTCTTGAAGGTCAACTTCTCAAAGGCAACTGATACCCCTGACTGCAGCTGTTTTCGCTCGTCATCCATTTTGGCAAATGGCAAGACTAGGCTGATCAATCAAGTGCCGTCAAAAGGCCAAATAGAAAAAAAGGCCAAAGAGCAACCCTGATCCTCTGTATCGACTGCTTGGATTATAGAGGATCACCCTCCAGGCGCTCTACATGATTTGGCCATAACTCCAATATGATCTGTTGATGATAACTGCTAACTTCAGTACAGTGCTAACACAGCGTGTATCTGTCTTGCTGCTTGTCTGCCGATCTGTAAAGCAATTGATCTGTTTGAGTGAAACAATGCATCTGTTGTGCATTTTAGCTGAGGAAACACGTTGTTGAATGTGATATTGTAGAGCAAAACCAATGTATTCCAATTTCTAACACCATATGATTTCTCCAAGAATGTCTCTGACAGACGGAGACATAGCAGGAGTACCTAAGCATGCATTCAGTAATGGCTAATCTGTAACAACAACAAATTTGAAATAAAACAGTGTGCATCTGTCTGCCAATTTCTTCATGCGTCAACCCTCGGGAGGTGTGAAGACACTAATGCAGTTAGCAGATGATCATGACATCAAACTTTTAGTATAAAAAACCCTCTTTGAGGATTTGACAGGATACTGATTAACAGTTGTGGCTGTTATGCCAGATATGTACTATCCAAAGTCAACTTGAATTGGAATTACACTCATATAGTCATATAGATTCCATGAAAGGTAAAAATAAATTGAGAAAGTCATTAAAAACTAAACTTACAGATCTATAATATAATATATAATATTCTTTAAATGGCACTCTTATGTTGACAACTGACAACTACAACCTTAGATATGCTGATAAAATATATGGACACATTTAAACAACAGGTGGACGTTGACTTACTTATTTACTTTAATTTTCACAAGCTCCAAATATTGACAGTCTTGATGTGTTGCTTTTAAGTTAGGCTGAAATGACTGATATATAATTTAAGGTGAGCTACATAATTTCTTCATAAAGAGTCACCGTTACAGAGTTACACACAAGGGGTCTTTGCAAAGAGTGCTGTTGCGGTAAAAATTAATGTTAATTAGCAACAGCTTATATCTTCTACTAACAGTGATGAAGATCTGCCAAGAGATTTAGCAATACTGACAAAAGCTGGGAAGGAAATAAGTGTATATAAGATTGAAATTACTAAAAAAAAAAGAAAGAAAGAAAAAGAAAAAGAAAAAATGCGCATTCTACAGTATTTAAGTCGTATGGCTTTTCTAGACATTAAAACTGTGAACATATGGAACATTAAAAAGATCCTGTAAAATTTAAAAGGTATGATAGCAGCATCTGAACAAAGGCTTATATAGATCTGAAGTAGAAATGTGCAAATCAAGCAAACTATTCTGACTCCCTATTGTCCCAACAAGTACTGCTTTTCATTTCTTGTTAGCTCAAGTATCATGCAGTCACTTTTAGGTGTCTCTGAAAGGAACTGTCATCTGAAATTACAATAGACTGCCAGTAACTTGTCAGCTGAGAGGCAATTTCATCATAATCTGCAGTAGGAATGGAGGGTAGATAAATGCATAGAGGATTTCTGCAGTAGTTACCACTGTGCTCAGACATTTTGGAAATCTTCAAGATCAAACGCTGTGCTAACTCTTCAGAGTGTCAGTCCTCTCTGGATCTTTCAACCATGTCGTGTAAGAGCTTTGTGATCAATACAGTCAAGAATTCTCCTTGAAACAGAAAATTCTGTTTAAGTGAATAGATGTTTCACACAATTACATCATGGATCACCCTATATACAGGGAGAAACATGCTGAATTTTCTCAGCAAATCACTACATTCATTGTGAAGCCATTTAATACAGCTCATGCATTTTCCAATTACACTTCAGTGTCAGGCTGCTGAATTGTAAATGCATAGTTAGCAGTCGTCCATTTTGTTTCTCGAAGGTTTAATGAAGTAATGAATCAACATTGGACTTCATTATTTCTCTGCCTACAGTAAATTCTGAAAGTACTATATAGAGTGAGTTTCTGGCCCAGGTTAACATACTGATGGGCTGATAGCTGAGGATTTTATTCCAAAATAAATTCCTTCTGCATCTGGAATTTATTTTTGCAATACTCCAGTTTACTCATTTTGCACTTGTTCCAATGATTTTTTATGTACTTACTGCCTTATGTTGTTCCTATTATTGCCGCTTATATTGTTCCTGTTTTTGACCCCTGACTTGTTACTGTGCTGTATTGTAGCTAAAATTTTATTGTATCAACCCAGTACAATGACAATAACGACTATTCTATTCAAGCACCATATGGATATGTGACATTCACTGAAATGAAGAAACACAACAAAAATACTTTAAAAGAGAGTTATTTGAGATTTATTACTGGATGGATACAAGATATAATTGTATTAAATGTACAGAATTAATTTTTCTATTTTAAAAATTAAATAGTTCTTCACCAAAAAAAAAAAGAAGCCAGTATTATGTAACCATTATGTTGCAGTTATGGTTGCAAAGAGCACCTTGTGGATTGGGCTTACAGTCTCTTTGGACAATTTAAGGCATGCATGAAATATGAAAAGTGTTGTACCCAGACATGTACAGCACAAGAAATGCCAAGATGTGCTTCCATTCATGCATGTATTGATGTGAACATAAAAGCAACATATATAATATGCATGATGCCAAAAAGGCAGTTCCTGTGCTCTAAGCATGTTAGGCTATGCACATTACCACATAAAAAACTGTAATTCCCTTAAATCATTGGTTATTCTCCTTATACATTATCACATTTGGAAATACACATATAATTGGTTTTGAGAGTGGACGCAGTCCGACTCATACGCTGAAAAGTCACAGGACACTGTATTATTTATGACGCTGTAAAAAAGATATAAGCTTTAGTGCTTCATGCAGAAAACAAGACATTTCCTGAGAATGAGGCTGTATTGCAGTATTGATCCAAATGTTGGATAATTACGCGCAATTTGTCTAATGAAGAACCTCTCATGACACAGTCTGTAGTGCTATGATCACAACTCCATTCACTGACATGCCATTTTGCCGTCAGTTGAGCAAGGCTCAGATGGACTGATACACTAACCCCTGCTCAGCTTGGAGATTTCTTGGCATTTGCTGAGCTTTGGCCCTGCCTCGTCTCAGCAAATGCACAATCAATTTTACCTTCTTGTCTCCTGTTTCTAATCCCCCAACTACCTTCGTTCCTTTGCTCGATATAGTTCAGGTTCGGTACACTCACTCTGCTCGATGGTTTTTGCCCTATCAGGTGCACTGGGGATCGAATGTCGGCACTGTCAGGCGGCTTGTCTCAGTACCTGAAGATGAATACCAGACAGTTACTTCATTTGGTCTTATTATCTCTCACCTCGTTTCACATGTGGTGAATGCTGCCTTACCCTTACGCTATGCTCTAAAATGAATAGAAATCAAAGCTATTATATATACATCCATTACCAAAGACTTAATAATGCATAAATGGCCCTATTACTATTATTTTTATACTCATTATCAGTTGAATACAAAAGGCATATTAGAGGCCTTGGCCCTTTTATGATTAATCAAAAGAACTTGAGGGCAGAAGCTTTCTATCTGATACCTTTGAACAAATGTGCCCAATTTCACACAGATTATTAATTTTGATGGCCACGGTGAAAAATCTTACTCATTCTGTTCTTAGGATTCTGTTACAACACTTCTTTCATTCAGGTTACTGTTTTTGCACAGGTTGCGGGTCTCTTCCTGCTGCAAAGGCATTTCCCGGTTAGGAGTCAGGATCTGGGGAATCATACTGTACCGTCTGGATAAATGAAGGCTCGTCAATCATGGGCAAGCTGACATATTGTAAAATGCCTCATTAATGGCTTAATGAATCACAATATAAAGGTGTTGCCATCTCTTCCGCCTGGCTATAGCTATATACGCGCATGTCACTTTTATTGATCTGGCCTGTACATGTTGATATATAGTCTCAATCTAATTGCACTCAGTGAAGGTTTTTATGGGTGTTTGCCAGGAAGGACATTTATATGGGGTTGCTTGAGCTCACCTCTAGTCATGTGATTTTGTCATCAGCTTTCCTGGGACAAAGCTGCACCTCTGTCATTAAAAATAATCACCGGTTAGGGAGACAGCAGAAAAGAAAAAAAATGAAAGGGCACTGTATGTTTTATTAATAAATCCTGCAACAATCACTCCATAGCTGCAAGAGGTAACGAACAGAGCCGCTACAAAGCAAGAATACAGATTAGACTGTTTGTGTGTTTGTACTGATTGTACAGTCAAAATCACTGTTATTATGAACATGATATAAATTCTCAGCTGTTGTAAGGGCTAATTCACTGTCTTTTTTCTTTTTTCATGTTTTTGAGTTTGCCCCTAGTGAGTTTGTTTGTAATGTAAAAAGATCAATACTTCATCCCATGGGGAAAATATCAAGGAAATTGATGTTATAGTGTATTGTATGTGAAACCGTCGTCTAGAGCAAACAACCGGGGCACAGTACCACCCCTGAAGTGGTGTTGCCAAACGTTACCTTCTCAAGGTCACCCTTAGCATAACGGGATGGTGTCCTCAGGGCCAGTTGTGGGTTAAATGACCTGCCTCTCTCCTACAGCCATTTCCTCCCTGTCAGTCAGACTCTCCACAGAAGTAGCAATAATGACTTTAAAACTGATTACAATTGTTGACCTGCCAGTAAAATAATGAATGCATTCAATTGTTCTTTAGAATACAAGCCAGGTATCAGGTATCACTTCATGACAATGCATGTGCCTGTTACAGCAGTCATTAGATATGTAATTGCACTTTTGATATCCTATAAATGACAGCCTGAAGATGTGAATTGAAGTGCCGTAGGGAAAAGGTGATATGCCATGCATTGTCTTAGGTATAAATTAGCAAGTTATTATCAGTTTCTTACAATTAGCCTGTGAGATACAAAGGACAATTTAGCCTTTTCATTGCTTTAAATTGGTCCAAGGAGGTTCATTTTATATGCACCCATTTTAATGTCTAAATGACAGCCCCATTTATGCTCAACCTTTTCTCTGTGAGAAGCAAAAGAAAAGCACTACTGATGTATTAAACTGATGCACTGAATGTAGCCAAGTGAAGGATTCATCAAGTAATTGCTTTCAGGGAATTATAATACAATCTCCTCTTAAGAGAAGTTTCTATAGGTTTTCCATCAGCCTCTCTCCTTTTTCCAATTTAATTACAAACACAAATAGTCTCACTGAAATATACTGATGCAGTACCAAGGTTTTAAATATTGTTTTGTCTAGGACTTTAAAGTTTATGTAGGTCAAGCAGCAAAGTTCACAATTTGAGCTCAAATCAAGGTGCCAGTAATGTTTGATGGATGTTCACATGGATTTTCAAATATCATCTGCTGCTCTGCCATTTCTGCACCTTGATGTCAGTATGTCATCTTACTTACTGTATACACACACACACACACACACACACACACACATACACACACACTACAGCAAAATTTAATAGGTTTCAGCAGCCTCAGAATGAGTTTTGAAGTTGGCGACACCCATCTTTGGGTGACGTAATAGGCTAGGCTAAACTCACATTAACTTCCTTGCAATCTCAGCCTAGTCTGCCATTTTTGTACAACCAAAAAGTAGTGAGAAATGCATTCCTTCCTCTCATCAGGGGAACTGCAGATAAAGATGGTAGCAGTTTTTCATTTAGTGCAGCAGTGAGCGCACAAAGCCTTGTACGGCGCTCTGGGCTCTTCTGAGAAACACTTCATGAGTGTACTTACATTAAAAACTAGGATGGACTGACTCAGAGGAGTGTCTTGGCTGCTGTTGATATAGACCTTTATGTTTTTCACTCCGAGAACTCAAAATTCATGGCCTATTAAAAACATCTAGTCTTTACATCCCAAATGCCTCCTGACATACAAATAAACAGGCAGCTGGGCAAGGTTTATTCCCCTCTTATTGAGTGTCCCTATCACTCCCAGTGCAGAGGTTTTGTTTGTGTCCAAGTCATCAGTCAGGTGTTTGCAGAAAGGCAGGAACATTAGGTTGTTTCATTGTAGAGTGCAGGCCTATAAACAGGTCTATAGGCATGACATAGACACCACCAACATAACATATATACATATATATATATATATATATATAAAACACGGAATGTCAGTCCTGGTTGTAGTATATCTGATATCTGAGCGCTCTGTGCTGTGACTCTCCAGGTATGATTGTTTGCGCATGCACATTGTATATTGCGAAAGCCACGACCCGGACTGGGTCCGTCACACAGTGAGATCACATAATAAACCACAATACGAGTCGATAGACCACACTGATGCACAAGATGCGTCAGAGCGAGGAGGCAAACAACAACTAACATGGAGGAATCCGATGAGAGTGCATTGCTTGGACTGACGGAGGGCAAATTTCATTTAAAAAAACTGCCTGATGGAAATATTGCTCTGCCATTAAAATGTGATTAATTGAGATGAATTAATTACAAAGTCTTGAATTAATTAGATTATTTTTTAATCAAGCCCCACCCCTAATATATACATATAATATACAGATAGATACAAATATACAATTTATATACAGTACACTTAAAATAGATCACTATATTATACACTATTTAAAGTATCTGCTCTCCTCATCTCTGCTCATCCCTGAATCCTCCAGGGATGAGTAGGAGGGCTGCCTCTGCCCTACACTGAGCCAACACATAATGTACTCTTGTTAATGTTTCACCATTTCAAAGCATGTTGTGAAAACTGGAACATGGAGGATACTGAGCTAATGCTCATACACCGGCCAAGCAGTTCATGCTACCCTCTATGACGTGTGTAAGATGAGGTCACAAACAACTTCAGCTATATGTTGATTTTTAAAGACAACATCCTTTTGTTCTAGTGCCTGGGGTTAGGCGGTTAGGCAGTTAACACAGGCATGCTGCTTATTAGTAGATTGATTGTGAAATACAGAAAAAAACGGCTTGATCTGTGTGCCACATCTAAAGCTGTAAATAAATATTGACAGCTTACTAATGGACATCTCCACTTCCTACGCACAACCACCTCCATATACCTCAGTCCATCTCAAAAGATGTATTCATTCATTTAATCCATTAAATCCTTCATTTGTTTTACTCAGATGCGATATACTGCACCAATGACCTGATTCGATCATTTCATGGTAGCCAGGTCCATACTGGGCACACATGACTGCAGGTGTTGTACTGTCCCATAGCGCCACCGCAAGAAAGTAACCACTGGGGCATTGCACAGGAGAATATCTGACGTTTGAAGAATGGCCTTTTTGTTTTAGCCTTGGTTTTAGGAGAACTGGTGACTGTGTATTTATAAAAAAGTCCAAAATTACACAACCCTCTATCATCATATGACTCTCAAATGTTATTCTTGTTACAAAGAACTGTTTTAAGTCAGTCAGTTGCTCTGTATGGAACAGCTCCAGCTCTAATATAATTCATATTTTATCTTAATGTCCATTCCTAGTCCTATAAAATACACAACAAAGACATATCAAAGCCTAATAAGTAGCAGATGAAGCGCATAACATCTTGGAGTAGAGTCAAACATGAAGCACTGAGGAATATAAACATACCTAACTAATCACATTGTATATGCTGGATGATTAGCGCAGCTGCTTAGCTACAATTGCAGGTCTGGCATGCACCTTCCTCTCTAATTTGATGAAAAAATAAGTTGGAAGGGAGTATCCACTATGGCAGACATTACTTGGAAAAGGAATCCAGCTCAATTTAGATGGCTTCCAATCAGTGACACTCAAGGTGGTAATTATGACAAGTGGGTATGTACACCCTGAGACTGCTAACAAGGTGTTGGGCCTGTTCTTCTTGTCATTGAAATGTGCACATGTTGACATTGGATTAACTGGCTACACGTCTTGAAGAGTCTGCAACACCTCGGAGCACACAGAGGACATAAAATTAGGTCCTAACCAACCCGGTCAAACAGCACAGGGTTTGATTTATGATCATGCCTTGTGGTTGATTCAAGTCACTCAAATAGAGCTATTAGGTAGCACAATCTCACCGCCGTAGTTTGAATATTCTGACAAAACTTTCACAATAAATCCCAAATGTGCTCATGCTGAGATAAATAAAACACAGCGCTCTTCAGAATACTTTTGTCACATCTCCTGAGCGTGTTGGGGGACTAGTGCGTGTGAGTCTGGTTGTCACATGTTTGTCACATTTTACAGGGAGCGCTGAAAATGTAACAAAATGACTTCTCAATCCCTTGGAGCATTAGTCGAAACCCAAATGGCCAAAAAGTTTTTTTTTTAAACCTTCAAAATAGCACAAAGGGAAAATGGCGCATCCCACATGCTATGCTACATTATGATACGCCAAGTATTAGTAGTTATTTATTAAAATGAAAAAGTTACAGTCTTATAGTAACCAACATTTGCAACATTCATGCCAGGGAACGTTATGTTGAGTTTCACATTATATCTTCTGACACACCACATTTAAGAAAACAAAGTGCTGTCTTAAGAAAATCTAGAATTCCAGATTTTTTTTAAAAGTGAGAGTGATGAACCACCTTATTTTGGCTGGTATTTAATTTACAGGAATACATTTCACATTCTTTTTTAATCCCCAAACTACCCAGACACTGTCACAAAAACAACATATGGTGTTGAAAATGTTATGTTATGGGAATGTATTCCTGCGCTACACAGAAAGACTGGTGAAAATGTATTGGAAAATGAATGCAGAAAAATACATATTAAATACAAACCTGCAGCAAGGAGGACTGTGGTTGAAAATAAAGAAACCAACAGCCGTGAACACATCTTTAAAACTGTGACAGTATAAAAGAATAAAGTTCAATCTTGGTCTCCATATAATTTGATAAGGTTACTGAAGCAAAATTTATTGTTTCATAATTGTCATTTATATAGATCACTTTTATTTTACTGACATAAAAACTGCTTTTTTTCATCTTGGTCAATGTCAAACAGGCCTAATTGGACCCACTGTGATTTCATGTTGTAAGAAAAAAAATAAAACATGAAAAGTCCAGCAGGAGGTGATTACTATTCAGAGACACTGCAGAATAATAAACAGAGCCGTGACTTATACGGTGTGTATAAAAGCATATAATCCTCATCCTGAAGAGAGGTCTTATTAAAGAGTGACCCTAAAACATATTATCACAATTTAAAACAACTATTGTCAGAACATGTCGCACTCTTGGGTCCATTTAGTTGTTTTGTAGTGTATTTTCCCTGTTACTCTGGAGAATTAGTCACGCAGTGTTACAGTATCACAGCTGAGTTTAATTAACTTTTCCCCCAAAATAATTGTTGCTGCAACTATTTATACTAAATGTTTCACTCCCATTGCACAAGAGCTTCTCCTTGGGAAAAACTGCCCTGGAGTTTAAAACAAACAATTGCAACAGATTGTTTCAGTGGGGAGCGGAAACCCATTTTATTCTATTACTGACATTTCTGACACATTTATTTAGATGCAACCGGGTGTATCTGGATTTTTTTAAGGTATTGGCTCAAGAGTGTATGATGAGAAATAAATAAAAGCCTCTGTGATTCTGGCACTTTGTCAGCCTGCACACTTCATGGAATTGTCATAAGAATCATAATCTGAAAATCTTGATCATGTGCAACGCAAGATCTGCAAGGTTCAGGCACTCAGCGTGGGGATTGGCCTGGATACCGATTTAAATGCAACAGCTCTTCTGTTCTGTCTCAAGTTAATGCAATGCTATTTTATACCTTAGTTAATGACTCATGTGGCATCAAGGCGTGAATGAGCTCCAGGGGGGAGCATTTCTGGGACCCCCTATGAGTACAGATGGAGGCCTCTTAAATCAGTGGTGTAACATCTTCAAGACAGCAGCTCTGGCAGTAGCTCATGATGACAGACTCGCAAAGCATGTCAAGATATATTAATTTTTGTATGCACTCCTAAAAAAATTAATTGCTAATTGTGGTCATATAGTCTCTACATGCTTACATGCATGATTACAGGCTCTAGGAAAACTCCCTGCAAATGATTGAAAAATACCTTCAATACTTCACAACCAACCAAACCAAAAAAACACAGACTATAGACTATTGTTAGCTTACCTTACAGACCAAGTGATTTTACTTATTTTTTCCATGTTTCTTCCATGTATCAGGTCTTTTGTGCCATGTTTATGCAAGAGTTACATTTGGACATATCATTTGGTCATAAAGATGTAAAAAATGCAGAATGCAGAACTGACACTCCTTTGATGAGTGAAAGGTCTTAAAAATCAGCATCCTCTTACCTAAATGAATAGTCATACTTTTGGTCTTGTTTGAAAACAGCAAAGATCTTAATTGTATGACCAATCTGAAAAATACTGAAACTCATAGCTATGGCTTGGAAGAAAAGTTTTACTTTAAACTTTTGAATATTTTCTTAAATGGTAACCAGCATTTAATCAGTACATCCAATCAGTGACTCCCTACTGGGCTGCACACACCTAATTTAATCTCATATCATTTGGAGAGAGTTATTTATAGGCATGAAAAATGTGAGTCATCATAGTGGCAGGGTCCATTAGACTGACTGGACCAAAAATACTTTAAGACATCTCTGCTATGGACTACAATGATGTATATTCCACCTAAGCAAATGCTATTGTTAAAAAGATTATGCTGAGCCCTCACAAGAGGATAATTGTAAAGATTTTGGCTCCAATTCCCCCCCTAACAATTGCGGGGTTGGTACTGATTTGAGGTTGGTCTGAACCAATTATCTGCTCAAGCAATCCTACAGTGTGAGGGGGGGGGTGCAGGCGTAATCTTAATGTTACCGACTACATTGGAATGCCCCCTGTGTCTGATGAAATGCTGTTGTGGGAAAGGAACAGTGAAGGAATATTAAGTAGAGACCCACAATAGCCAGTGAAAGCAAGCTGACCAAGAACCTTCCCAAGCCTGCGGACTGTTTTCTCAGCCAAAGACTTCATCCAGTGTTTCTCTTGTTCTTGCATTTTTTTCTGCATTAAAACATAACATACAAACCTGACAATAACAGTCTCCCTACTTTTTTTTTCCTGAGGTCACTGCTATGAAACCATGCAGTGTAAACACCAAGTGTGCGGTCCTGTGTCTAATCGAATCATCTACTGTGCACAATTTTATGCATTCCTGTAATATAATGGGTTGAACCTTGCACTTTGTCTGAGGTCTCCCTCATTTTTAAAATCAGTTTACATTTGAAATGCCTCTACTGATCACAAGACACTCGATTGAATTCCAAAAAGTAAAAAAAAAAAAAGGTTCAGTAAATGTAAATATGTGTGATGCAAAACGTTTGAATAACCAGTGCAGTTGACTGAGATTTAATGTGGCCATTTGTCATTATGTCAGGGATGAAGTAATGACACATGTAGATATACCAGCTGTAGCAACATATAACTTAAATTCAGAACTGTATTCTGCATCTTTCTTTTAGATTTGAAATCACAGGTCATTTGTGAAAAACATCACAAGTTGAAATATTGCAAATATTTCACTCCTTCATAGTCTGCAGCTGTGCTACATTGACTTCATTTTCCCTCACAGGTATACTGAATGGCTCATCGAGGGAACAGAGCAAATGCCTTCTCACTGGTCAACAGCAATCAGCAAATGAAAACAAACAAATAAACAGAAAAACAGTCAGTCAGTTGACAAATAATTATAAGAGCCAGGCCATGTATTGATACTACCACACTGAAATGCTGGTGTTTGTGATAATGCATAATATATTAACATTATAGACAGCTTGATATTGTGTAATACATTTAAGCCAATGTAACATTTTCAAGGTATAACAAGTCTGGTTGTAACATAAAAGAGTCAAATATCATAAATGAAAGTACTTTATATTTTTTCTGTTAAATCTTTAAAAAATCGCATAATAATGGTCCCTCAGTATTTTGTGCATTGTTTTTCCTGGTCCAGGACAATGTGGTGTCTGGAAATATTTACTGTATATGATAATACAACAACCTTATTCTCTCACAGGGAGCTAAATGACAGACTCGCATTTTCTCGATTGCCTCCATCCTCTGGTGTGAGACCGTTTTCTTTCATTTTCCTTTTTCCCTCCTTGTAACACATTGGATTGAATACTGCTTTCCAAATGCAGTGAGACTCCCACTAATATAATGTCAAATTGATCCATCAGCCAGAGGCTCTCTGAATCTGGGACACTTCCCCCATCCCAAAGACATGATTAGCGATTAAAATGCTGCGCTACATCCATTGAGCAACCGGTGGCCGCGGCTGGTTGATCCCCCAGAAAAAACATTTTGGGTTCACTGGTCAGAACATGTTACTGCACCAGCATTGTCGTAATTCTAAAACAATTCAGCATGCCTGCTGCTTTGCACCTCTGAACTCGGCATGAACCGGCTCATCTGTAAACTAGCAGATGAGCAAAACTTATCCTTAATTTGCAGAGTAAGTGCCGTCTTGCCCTTAAAACGTATAACTCTGGCAACTTCTACGAATTTGAAATCTTTCTCCCCCTGGCTATAACTGCAAAGCATTTATCTTGGGTGAATGTTACCGACAGATGAAGCATGTTTATCATTTTGATGCAGTTTCTTGACAGAGAGAAGTATTGTGGTCTAAAGTATGTGGCAGGAATGTGACACGCATCCCCTGCAAGCGCCCGATATGACTGTCAGAGGTAACACAACAATGTTTGTAGGCTTGACAAAGACCTGAACCAACTGACGCCTTTTAGCGCGTCCTCCTATGCTCTCTCTCATAGCCCGCGTACCGTGTTCATTTCCACTAACAGAGGAAATGATCACAGAGGTGATCACTGGGAACGTTGAGAGTGATGGATTCAAAGACATGCTTTGGCACATTTACGCGCTTAGGGAGAGTCAGCTAATGATCTGTGGCATATGGACAATTTCTCTTATGGCAATGATCATTTTCTAATCAGAATAGTCCCCCTTAAGGCTGCCACTCTGGATGGATTTCAGCTGCTTGCAGTGATGTCAAGGGTGAATGATGCTCATGTGAAAAAAAAGCCCAGGACGGAACTACACAGATCATAGATCTAGTTTTTTATTGCATTTTTTATTGACAAATAAATGTCATTTATGGTTAAGTATAGTTAAAATCAATGCATGACAAATTTTAAATTGAATTTATAAAACACTTAGGTCTTCATAATCTCAGCAAAGACTATTTACACTCAGCAAACTGCACACATCAGCAATTCTGTTACATGAAGGAAGCAGATAAACACACCTTCCTGCGGCATTTCATGCTGACATTCACATAATATATTCAAAAAACTATATTTAAAAATCATCAATTAAAAAGAGACAAAAACATCATTTACCTCAATTATTACAAAAATGTCAGTTTTCCTTCAAGGAAAGACTTTGTATGATCATAAATCACAGGAACACAAAATATTCCCCTGGGAGAGTTGCACTGCTCGAATGGAAAATGGCTCTTCAGTGACATAAAGACATGCCTGCAGGAGGAACAACACACAGCTTCTGTACACCTCTCCCACAAGGAATAAAATGGAATTTATATAACATTTATGTGAATATAAATAGATATATAAAAGTGGTTTATAGTTTTAAAGAGCCCTTTGTCATTGAAGTTACAGTTGCTTACAGCATACTGTAAAATTCAAACATCATGATGCTGTTGTTTGTTTTTCCCATTGAGAAGTTAGTAAGAGTGAGGATACTTTTAACAAGATCGACAGCGCTTTCATTTTGTGGAGTATCAGTGCATGCAAAAAAACCTTATTTAATTTTTTTTCATTTTTGGTCAGCACTCCTGACAAGTCCTACTCAGGTGATTGTAGGCTCAACAGTGACTTACCAGCAAACAGACTAAGCTACACTTCGCTCCGTCTCTTCTGGGGGTTACTGCACTCTTTGGGTAAATTACTTTATTAGCTGGATAGCAAGTGGAAGAAAGTCCTGCATCAGGTCGAGCTTGGCTCTTTTGCAGATGAGTTAAGCTGCTTATCTGCCTTGCAATTAAAGGGATTTTATTTTTCATGGCCGCATTATTTAATACAGTTAATAAGCAACTTTGAAGTGCCACCAGAGGAGTGATTTGGATTAATAGGAATTGATGAAAAGTCCTACTATTATGGTTGCAATGCAGAAATTACTTTTGTAGTGAGAAGGTGTTCAAAGGTCCGTTTCAAGTACTTTAGTGGTTTGAATCAACCCATCTACTGCTCCCAAACCTCAACACCCGCCCTAAATCAATATCAGTCTCATTCAACAAGTTAAAGCTCCTGTTAAAGGATTTAGTGGGTAATGGAACTGGTAACTCCTGACAGCTCCTCCTGTGTATTCGCTTGCGGTATAATGAATCCTGGGAATACAGCAGAAGGGCAAGGTATTTACCCTGGCTGCAAGGCAACTGCCGTCCATCCTGCAAACAGCTTTGCTGCCACACTGAAGCCCCAGTAATGAGCTGACAGGTGCAATGTTTACACTGGGATTGCCACTCAAGTTTGAGGGGCTGACTTGGTTTAGTCTCTTTTGACATTAATGATGCCAGCCAAAATGGCTCACCTTTTCACTGATTGTCACATATTCTTGAAAGGATCCCTGCACTCTCGGTAGCTTCTTTAAATGATATCCTTTGATTCTGATACACAAAAACCCCAAAGATGCTGCATATTTTTCAGTGTCACTGACACTGCTGCCGAGCACAATTTATTTTGAAATATATCTGTCTTACCAGTGTAAATGTCAAGTTCTGCAAGAGCTATCTATTTCTGATTGAGACCTTGTAGATTTGTATTCTTATGTTGACTATGAACTCTCTAAGACTATCTCCTAAAAGCTGCGTGGAAGGTTTTTGTGCCTGCCATTCTTTTTGGCATAAAGATGAACAGTAAACCTGCACTGATAAACGTTTGTGTGGAAATTATTGTTTGCTAATTACTGCATACCAAAGCTCAAATTTATCACTCAATATGTACCATAATCTTAACATTGCAGGGCTTTCTTATAGTATTCTAAGATTTTAGCATTGCTCCATGAGTGCAGTGATCTTGTCAAAAGTAGGTCACCTGCAATTTGGAAAAGACTTAAACAGAATATCCATACATAGTTATCAGCCATGTTAACCATTTCCATTATGGGCAGTCCTTAAACTGAGTAGACATTAGGCTGAGGCGTATTAACTGCTTTAAAACCCATATTGTCCATTTTGTTGCCTTTTCTCAGGTCCACTCAGACCATGGTTAACCCACAGGAGGAAATCACCTGAAAAGCTTGCTTCCTGAAGGCACCTCAGCTGCCAATCTCCACTTGCTTGTGTGCCACAAAATGGTTCTCAGCTCCTCTGTGGCTGGTGAGTGGGCTAATGCTTCTCATTAGAGAAGTGACCTTTCCGGAAATTGCAGTTGTGCACTCCTCACCACCCTCTGATTACCACAGTTACTGTGGCTAAAATCAAATACCCCAGTCATTCTCACAAGTCAGGAAAATACATTTCATCGATGCTTCTCTTGGCGAGCTTATCAAAAGGGAGGGGGTGAGGAATAAACCAGACATGACGATTATGGTCATGTGTTTCCAAAGAAATTTTGGTAGTAGACACAGTAGATTTACCTGTTTGCATTTAGTCTGACAGTGACATAAAAATGGCATTGAAAACTATGTGCATATGAAAAAACTTTTCAACGATTCACTACTCACAGTTTCATATAAACATTTTTATATGTTTGGATACAGATCTGAACCCAGATGGAAGATTTCTATAGCATTTAAAATTATTTGTGGAGTGGAGAATTATGCAACCTAGTGAAGGTACGTCTGTTTTCAATTTTTTTTTTTGTCAGGTTTGTTTGTTAGTCAGCACTATTTATTATAAATTGTTATTGAAATTATAATTTCAGTTAAATTTGGTGAATAGTAAGGCTACAGTCCATTAGTCACATTTATCATAAATCACAGAATTTTTTTTGCCCTTTTTAGGTGGTTTTTCACAGTCAGAGTATTACCTACAGTGAATAGCAGTTGGCACACTCCCAATAGAGCTGCTGGAGAATGAGCACAGAAGCCATGTCTGGTCGTGTGCTGGGTCAGAGCTCAAAACACATTTTAACCACTTATCAAAGGCCCAGGTAAATACATAAATGAATGAAGGAATGAATGAATAAATGAATGAATGAATGAATGAATGAGAAATAAAAAAAATCTCTGTTTAAGTATTTAAGTTATCTTCAGTGGTTTACATTGCTATCAGACACCCCATTCGTTGGGCACTACATTTTCTCAGCTGAAGACACTCTTCATTCCTACACATATGCTCTGTTTTGACCTGTTCAGTCTCTATCTGTAAAAGTTCATCTAATTATAGTTTGATTCATACTGATATTGCCCTGTCTCCACACTGAACAGCATTTCATGGTTGCTGTCATGTCACCAAAACGTATTTTCTTGCTCTCCACCATAAAGTGCTGACCCAAACAGCTGATCTGCGGTGTAATGAGGCGTTCAGCGTGTTTGGAAATACGGAAGTGCTATGGTTAAGAAAATGTAGTGCAAAAGGAAAATCTTTCTGACAGCCAAGGTAAAATGGTAATGATTTTGACATGTCACATACTGGATCTTCACTATCCACACTGAATTCATTAAGTGTGCAGTTCTGTTCTCTT
Organism: Terapon puta; assembly: GCA_028564955.1. Classification (NCBI taxonomy): domain Eukaryota; kingdom Metazoa; phylum Chordata; class Actinopteri; order Centrarchiformes; family Terapontidae; genus Terapon; species Terapon puta. The sequence continues at coordinate 14,460,960 of JAOXYL010000086.1, read as the reverse complement.
GGCCTTGTAAACAAAACATATCACCTC
>JAOXYL010000086.1:14441135-14455274 GCA_028564955.1 Terapon puta | reverse complement strand
TGTGTGTGTGTGTGTGTGTGTGTGCGTGTGTATGTTACAGTGGGGTACAGTGGAGAATGGGAGGTGAAAGTGCCTTGAAATCCTAACGGGGAACAGACTTTTTTTTAGATTTTTGAAGGCCAGAAATCTCTGAACCTGGTGATCGATAAGCCATGTTAATGATCATCCACCCCATTATCAGTGTCCCCTTCAACATATATTACAAACATTCAGTTCAGTGAGCTGGTCAAAATCATAGTTAGTGCCACTAAAGGGAGATCCTGCTTGTCTGAAAATTTACTTTTAGTGGTGACAAAAATTGCAAATGAAATAATCTTAATAGCATTATCTTCTTTGGAAAATGAGGAATCTTGGGCACAGGCACTGTTCCTAGTGAAAGTTCATGAACTAACCGGGTGTTTCTTATGTGAACTGCTTAAATATTAAGTGCCTTGTTCTCAGAAGTGTGCGGCAAAATGTTGTGAATTCAGCCTGTCAACACCCTCTGCACGGTATTATTAGAGATGCCTTCTTTCTTTTTTTTTTCCCCACTGAACTCTGAGGTCACGTTAAAGGATAGAGATGATGCCTGTGATATTTTCAGTCTATTCTTAATGTTTTCAGTATTTTGCTGTCAGCTATTGTCAGTAACGTTTATGATGAAAAGAGAACACGACAGCTGTTCTTTTTGTTTCGGCCCCTGACGAACTATTCTGTCATGCATATTGTTTGTGCAGGACTCAGGACATTTAACATCATGTCTGTCATGTATCAAGGCTTGAGCAGTTTGTGAGAAATGTCCCTCCATGCTTGCTTCACTTGCATAGAGAAATCCACTGATCTAGCCATGTTTTCCTGCAAAATCCCGTCAATATGAGTCTGGCTTATATTCCCTTAGCTGTCTGTGTGTAATAGCTCAGGCTCAAATAGGGGTAATATATGCATGCCTCTGAAACAATCAGTCTTGTTTATCCAGAGCCCTTGAACCTCCAGGATCAGAAAGTTTCTGCAATGAATTCTGATTTGCTAAATCCCTGTCCAATTTATTGCTTCGACTCTGCACAAACATCAAAACAAACTCTCTCCCTTTTTGTGCCACCAGCTGTTAGATTTGGGCTAGAATAACAGAAAGAAAGGGTTGGATGATAGAGACGTGTAGGATTCACAATTTGTTTATTAATGTCTCTTTCCTTCTCTCCCTGTCTCTACCTCCCTCCCCTTCTTGTCTTTTTTTCTGAAAAAAATCATTGCATCTGCAGTGCATGGCTTACTTACAGTGAGGGAACAGTAAAATTTTGATTGAGACCTTGAAGGGTGCCTTCGCAGGTAGATTCATTTGAAAGTTTCCTTGGTTGAGTCTCCTGCCACGCTCTAGAGTTATATTTGGTGTTAGCGAAATTCTGTTTCCTGAATGTCTATGAAGTTGTTATAAGGAGTCGCAGCAGTGTGGGCTGAGAGCACGAATGCATTATTTGTATCTGAGGTGCTCACTGAAGTACACTCGCTTGGCTGGAGTCACAGCTTTGCTCAAAGTGTAAAATCTCTGTTTACGGTGCATCTGTCCTTTTTCAGCCTTGATGAAAGCTGATGGAAAGTGGAATTAAAAGAGTCAGATTCAGTACTCGAGAAATGATTAATTGCTCAAAGCCACAGTTGCTGTTTGGACATCTGCTTACTTGTCATTGTTTCCAATTAAAAATGATAAACAATTAGTAAAGCAAATCTGCAACGCTTTCGGATTTAGGGAAATGCAAAAATACTTTGCTTAGCATTTAGCCTGATTGTGATCTGCATATACTCCAAAGTAAAATTAATGTACACACTGCAAATGTTCATTCACATTTTCTCTGAAATCCACTTGCTTATGTGTTCACACCAACAACATCTTACAGATGCCATGCATGTGTAATGTTTACTATGATCACAACCATGAGTTTGGTGTGTTAGCATGCTACAATATGCTAATTGGTACTAAATACAAAGTACAGATGAGACTGATGGGAATGTCATTGCTGAAATCAGCCCCTCCCCTTCACTCTCTGCTGCGCTCCAACACGGCCTCCCACAGTCCTTCCCTGCAGTGCAGCTTGGTCTAATTCCTTCTTTTTTTATCTTGCTGTGGTCTTCTTCTGTTTACTTGGCTATTTGATGGATGTGCAGGTTTCTCATTGCTTGATTATTTGGTGGTCCTCAATTGCATCCACTTAGTGGAGATACAGAGTTTAGAGTGACAACATATGTGGGGGCGGGGAGCTGCCCACGATGTATGCCAGAGCACTCAATCAGACACACCTCCTAGCTCTGATTGGTTGTTGTGACCAAGGCACTGTGGATTCTTACAAATGACATTAGAGATATTGCAGCCAGAGGAGCCTCGTTTTTGTTTGTTTGTTTGTTTGTTTTTCACAGATCAGCTGTTTCTTGGCCTATTGTCAGGACACCAGGACCTTTTTATAACAAAATGTTCTGTTCTTTATTCAAATGCCTTGTGACTTTAGCTTTAATCATAAACAAAATGTTGGATACATTTTGACATCATTGTGTTAGAAAAATAAGGGATCACCTAAATCATTAGGATTCATCCTCTACAACCTATTTAGTAGTAGTTGAGACACTTTAGCCTGAGCTAAAGTGGTGGTGGTGTCCACTGACAAATACATCAACAATACCGTCTCTAAAGCCATCGCTAGTATGTCTTCACAGAACTGTACTTCCTCCCAGCCATGTAGTCTCGCATTAAGATAAAAATGTTACTGTTTAACACACTTGCAATGATATAAATCCTAATAATGTCCTCTTTAACTTTCAGTAACAATCCAGCCCTGCAAGAACTTTCTAACAGAGTCTCAAATTCTCCATTCGGTGCTTGGTTTGATCTTTTGCCAGACCCTACATGTCAGATGTTTTGGATGGGATTCAACTGCCTTTTTGATCTGAAGATGGTAATGGCTCTACATAGACTGAAATTGTGATGAGGGGAAGAATCATGCTCCTTTTGAATTTTCTAGTGTTTTTCTTTTAACATCCGCTGCCAATTTAGCATATTTCTCATTTTCTTTCTTTCTTTTTTGTTTTTCCTCTAAATGCCATCTAGATACAACATTTGACACCTTAGCTGGCTTGATAACAGTGAATAAAGAGCAGCTATGAGGAGGAGCTCTGGCTGTGAAGTGATATAGTGCATATCAGTCCATACAAAGCGCTCAGATTACGCTTTTTAATCACATATCCACACCAGCAGAGCATTAGGCGGCGGATCTCATTGCATTGACAAAGCACTACATTAGGGCTTCGGTTGTGTGGGATATTCCATCACTAAATTTCCCTGTGACTGTCCAAAGGCCCTCTCTGCTGCTGAGTTTATCATAACAGCTTGAGAGTAGATGACCCGCCAGATGTTTGTAATCTCACACCGAGAAGCTTGTGACTGGGGTCGCAATCAGATAAGGGGACATAGGAAGAGATTATAAATGGTGACAGTGGGCAAAAGGCTATAGATCCCACCATAATCGCTGATAGACGGCGAATGTCCTCTTTCACCCCCATCACAGGCTATTCAGTCTATAAGCCAACCTAATATCTGATACATATGCCTGTTTATTTTCTTGTGTATCTAAAAAAAACCTATATGATTATGTTGGTGCAGCTGTGAATAAAGTGAGTGAATTTAGAGCTTACAACAAGGCACAAGCTCATTTCTTCTTGCTAGTTTGTAAGGCCCCATTGAGAGAGCATGGTTGTGTGGGCAGGTTAATGATATCAGCTTGAGAGTAGTTTTTAATCACGCACAGACTAATGAGATAGGTTGGGCTGGAGTCACTCCAGCAATAAATAGTATCACAAGTTTCTCCCTTCCATTTTTTCCCTTTTCATCTCTTTTTCTTTCTGCTTCCTTTGCTGTCTAAACCCGAGAATGGTGAGATTCGGGAGAACCTGAGCAACAAATGAGTATACAATGGTGTGGATTAAAAGGAATCTGTCATATTTACAGGAGTGAACAGCAGGACAGATTCACCCTGTGGCGAGGCGCCAGCAGGTTATTGGCGGTGGAGGAGCAGAATTAAGATCCAATCCCAGTGAAAAGAAAGGGGGAAAAATCACAAACATGACTGCTTTTCAGAGGAAGAGGTTTTTGTGTTTACATATGCCAGAAATATGTTAATAAAAGTCAGTGATTACATTAGGACTTAAATAATACTCTGTCCAAATGGCTTTTAAAGAACACTGTCATTTATTCATAGAATTATTCAAAGAAAATCAGCAGAAGAAAATAGATCCATTTAAATTTTTACTGTTTTGCTACTCTACAGCCCTGCAGCACTGTAGGGAACATAGCTCCTTTTTTTTAACTCCTTAGTACTGAAACATGTTTCACTCCATTAGAGAGTGAAAATTGGAGCCATGGAAGTGTAAAGAATTGGACATCAGTCCCTCTAAGCCCCTGAGGTACATCAAGAAATGTAGGCTTGCCAAGCTCTCCCAGTTAAGAGCATGTTCTGTCCGTGAAGATGGCTCTGCAGCTGAGGGTACATTAACGCAACATGTTACTCCACGCCGGCTGAGCCTGGCGTTACGTTTCACTCTGTAACTTATGGGTTTGGATGGTGGCTTGTCTTGATGAAAAGGCTCACACTCCAATCCTCTGGTCGTATTTAAAGAGATAATCCATGACATTTTCATCTAAATAAATTATCTTTTCGGTGCTCGCTGCTGCTGACGGAGATAACGCCTTGTGATCCAACGTACAGTATATCCAGGTCATGAATGCTGCAGCGTTTTCTTTTTAATCAGTCGGTGATGGCAGTTAGGGACAGACTATTTTAGTGTAAACAGCAACACCAAAAAAGAGCAGAACTGGGTTAAAGGCATGAGCAATGATGTGGCTAATTTATTCATTCCTCTTTTTCCCAGTTAAGCAGTGGAACTCTTCTCTAACAGACTCACAGAAACCAACATGGGGAAAAACTCTGTACATCACATGGACACAGCTTAGGGGCATGGTGTTGATAACATACAATAAAAAAAACTAATTAATTTGATATTAATTTTTACTATTAAGATAAAATGAGATGCCACCTGAAATTGGGTCATAGATAAGCACAGAACACAAAACAATAAATAATATACTGTGATATAATAAATAAACTTAAACTAAAATAAGAATAGAATGAAGAAATAAAATCTGTACACAGGCATTTAGAGACAAAAATGACACAGTAAAATGACAGTGGTGAAGTTATTTTCTTTCTAAATATAGGAAGTATGTTTTGTTTACTTGCTGACATTGACTACAGTGACAGTCCAATCTAAAGTTTGGGGAAATCAACATGTCCATCATGTATAGAGAAGACACCCACAAGGTAATAGTCATCTGTTACTGTCAATCATTTATCCTCCAGTTCAATGATTGACTTCTCGTCTCTGTCACTTTGTAAATGTTCATCTGCGTTTGTTATAAATTTAGTTTTATCTAAATTAACGTCACAATTAAAAATGGATTCACATCTTCATCAGCAAACTGTTCATCCAGCTGCTATATAATTTCTATGTCCCTTGCTTGGTTCAGTTTTGATTTGCCAAAAAAAAAAAAAAAAACACTCAGAATTTTCAGACTGTATCAATATTAATTATGATACTGATACGGTTGGACAAAAGTTGAGATTTCAACTTTGTAGTGATGCAGACTTTGGCTCCTGTGCAAGATACAATCATCCTGCTGTAGAGGCATACAGCATAAAGCCTCGGGCCTGATTTTAATTCCTGAGCAGACAAGAAGAGGGGCACCACTTCCAGGAACTAAAGCTGCATCAACACACAGTACATTCAAAAACACATCACAGTACTGGCTCCACTATTTAGATGACAAATCATTTCACTTTCTGTGCTAAACCCATCCAACAATCTGACAATCTTACACCTAAGATATTGTGTAAGGGGAAAAAAATCCAAATTTATAAATAAATACATAAAATTGCAGATTATCACTTTGCTGCATTCATCCTGGTTGGTTAGTGTTTGCGTGTTACGTCACGGTGGATTAGCAGCTCAGGGGGCTGGTGGGTGCTTTTCAGTGGGCGTGGTGTGAGTCCTGCTCTCAGATTGTGGACATTTGGTTTGGAGCGGATTATGAGACTCTGCATGTGCTGCTGGCCTTGTGAGGATAACCACACATCAGCACAGATCACCGTATAAACTGGCATGAAACTGGGTAATGTGAAAGGCCCTGGGAAATGCAGTGTGTGTGCGAGAGAGACAGAGAGAGAGAAAGAGAGAGAGAGAGACAGAGAGAGAGAGAGAGAGAGAGAGCACACAAGAGAGAAACCAATGGAAAAGAGAGAGGGCATGTGTATATCGGTAGCTTCATTCTTTTTAATCATATTAAGTTGGATCATTAGATGGACCCATTTACACACAGTGCTTTCATGAGGTGTACGGGACCAAATCCTATTGGATATCAGCCTAATCTACTGCAAAAGCTCTGTGGCTTCCATTTGCAGCTTTGGTGGGGACTCTGTGTCCCCTGGTGCAGGCCTGCATATGAACATACGTGCAGCATTAATTTGGCTGAATTAGGATTGAGAACAAATTGCCACTCTACATTCCCAAATCCAGGCTTGATTGAGAAATAATGAGCAGCTCAGCCCACATAAATGGTTCACGAGATTATCCCCCTCTAAATTATACAGCTCACCTCTTTCCTGGCCAGAAAGGCAAATGATTTCATTACTTACCGACTTAATCATAGGCATAACAAGCCTAAATAAAGCCTTGGTGTGAGTCACACAGGACCATCTTCATCAGGTGATGATCCTAAGTATTAATGTCAATCCAATAATTTTTCTTATGATGAACAGTGGGATGTTTAGAGGCCGATGGACAGAGGATTTCTTCCAACCTTGCATGCAGCACATTGGATTCTGTATTATTTTCAGTGTTGTGCAAATGTGGTACCTTTTTATTGTAGCTGGATGATGAGAGTCTCGTTCGCAGTCCATCTAAAATGCTCAAAGATTATCCGGTAGCAGCATTTCATGCTATGATAGCACTAATGGCAAAAATAGAATGGTGATCCTCATCGTTTAAAAGAGGATCAGGATGAAGGTCCTGCTGACGTGACCTTTAGAGTGGGCTCTGCGGGCTAAAGCCAATACAGTCACAATTCTGGAGCTGGCTCAAGAGACCACTGAAACTGATGATGGTTGGTGGTATTACAAAATTTTAGCACTTATGCTCCACTCCATCACCATGGTGTATGAAATGCTTGGATGAGGTGAATCACACTTAATTACAAAAAGTTCTGTACTTGCAGAGGTGTGTCAAGTCATCTGCTGTGTAATCAGCATTTTTTATGGTAATGTGCACAGACTAGACAGACTTCATTAAAAATAATGCTCAACATGAACCGTTAATAAGTGAATAACACTACGTCTGTGTCATATTGTACACACCGTAACCAGTGGGTGCAAAAAATTACAGAGGCTACAAGACACTTTCCTAAAATGCTTAACTGATTTAATGAATCACAAAAACTGAAAATAATAATTCATCAAATTTATTTGGTGTGACTATAAGGCCAGTAGTGATGTTAACTATTTTATAATATGTGTATCACTGCAGCTTCTGACAATGTGATGTTCTGTGTTTATCACACAGGACTTGCTGTGAAAGTACAGATGAACTAAATACCGGTGACTCCTTTCCACTACATTTTCAAAATATATGTTTATTCGCTGCCTGGTGAAGAGGTAAGTAAGACAAAAGTCTGACTGGATATTACTTTGAGTCAAGCTACGTCCTGGCACCTATGCAAAGTAAATTAGCAAATAGATTTTTTAAAACTTATTTTATACTTTTACATACAGACATATATACAGGCATACAGACATGACAACAGTATCAGACTTCACATCTTGCTGGTCCTTCAAATGACACAGTCAATGCATATTTTAATTACAATCTGAAAGGTAAATTGCATTATACATTTTTTTAATTAGTTTGTTTATTTTACAGTTTGAATGTATAGCTTGTTTTCTTACCAGACTTGTTGGTGATAATTATACTTTTTCCAACTATTCTTACGTTAATTTTCATCCAGTGTTTACAAGTGTGTCAAATGTTTAACATCCTCAAACACATCAAACATTTGTTTAAGTGGCTGATCCATACCAATATTATTCAAAGAATTTCTCCATGAATTTAGTAGGTGTGTGCTGGTGCAAAAAGGTGAGTGAGAGGAGGAGAGGTAAAGAGAGAGAAATAAATAGACAGAGAGACACTGAGACCTGGAGTGAGATTTGATAGAAAGAGAGCGTGATAGCGTCAGAGAGTTTAGTATGCAGAACGGAAGGCAAACACTTTTAGCCCTGCTGTCGAAGTCTGGGACTCCTCTGCAGTGAGCGGTCTAAACTTTCTCATATAAGCCTTTGCCTCAAGCCATGAACTCAAATATTTCAGTCACATTCACTGAAGCTACGGAAAAAACTGCCTTATTACTTATGATCAAAGGTTGGTGTTTTCTGGAGGAGACATGGAGCGTCTGCTAGAATTTGCATTAGAAGTTAGAGGCGGGTCATTTTCAGTGAATAGAGAGACATCCAGAAGCAGGCAGGGATTCGTTGTTTTCCCTGCCTTTAAGCTCACTTCCTTTGAAGAAAGTTTACATGGGTAAACAGAGCAGATGAAATCTCTTTATGCCAGTTAAGTCATATGACACTGTAACCTGCAAAAAGATTAATTTACTCCAAGTAAATTACTAGAAATAAGACTTTTGTAGAAATTTGTGGGCTTGTGAGAATACATAACGCAACACGGACTTGCTCATTAAAAGTCTCGAAAAATGTCTATCCTGTTAATGATGATAGCCACCATTGATTCCATAAAATTTCATTAAAAAATATATATATATATATATATATATATATATATACAATTGTGGAACAAGTTATTTTATTGTTGTGTGTGCATGTATGTGTGCATTTCGTTTTGCTAGTTGTGTGGGTGTGAATAAGAGTAAGAAGAAAGAGAGAGGGAGATATTCGAGTGTGGTGCAGGAAAGAAGAAATGAAAATAAAATATTAATAATAGTAATAATGATGAAATAAGCTAGACCAAGGCAGCGAAGCAGGACTGGGGCACCACTTGGAAGCACTCAAGCTGGTGCGCTGCATTAGGCCAGCTTGGTCAACAATATCTTAATTATTATTTGCTTTCCTCACCATTTTCAAGACTGCCTTTTCCAGAACCATTTTACCGATACTCCCTTTGCATTATTGTATTGTACTTGATATTGGCCCTGCTTTGTGCCTCTTCAGAAACTCAAGAGTGATGTCAGGGTGTCTTTTCAGCAAATGCCAAGACCTTTCTGTCTCTGCATTCACGTGCCAAAACCCTCCAACAGCCATTAACAATGACCATGGTCCATCAGGAGCAAAGGAAGGGATGGATGAATGGGTCAGTAAAACATCAGACTTTGCCAGAAGACAGACCACTGTCTGTTTCTCATTTACTTCTGACAGTCATTATGTGTTTTGTATTAGTCAAAGCCATGTCGTTCTTTAACTTAAATTAAGTGGTTATTATTGTAACACCAGGTAACACCAAGTTTCAGTTTAATACACATACCTCTATGTGACTAGCATGAGCAAACAATATATATTATATATTTTTAATAATTTCTAATGGTTAGTCTTACTGCCTGAGACTTTTTTTTTTTAATCAGACATGCTTGGGTTTGCTCTTGCTATATTTGAATTGCTTCAGCTGTTAAGCGAAGGTCTGTGTTAGAGCTGATTCTTGATGTTCTTCCAGTAAAGCAGTCACATTGTACCTGGGATTGAAGCAGAGGATACATGTAACGAAACATGAGATGAAACACTGTGTCCACAGGGACCACCAACATCTACACAAAGTGAAAGGTACAAAGTAACCTTAACCTAAACCAGGGCCTTTGTCTTACCTCAATTATTCATACTAATCCAAAGCATGCACTTCTCTTAAATCTAATCCAAATCTTAACTATCATAAAACAGATCACAGAACTGTGATGTGTAACCGTTTTGGAAAGTACTGACAAATTATGTCGTCCTGATGATAGGGGTGTCAGATCAGTTACAAATGACATCTGTGGTTCAATTTGGATGATTTGTTGTGGGTGGGAGCTTGCACATCAGACTGAGCCGTCAGGATGCCCTGAATCTTCTCATTCCAGCAGCCTCTCACACGGACGAAGCACCACCCGTCTAGGTATGAGATGGTTTGAAATGGTGCACTGTTATTTCATACTGACATTTTGGCACTAATACCTTTATTTCATGTCACTTTTCATGAGTTTGTTGTCACCTCTTGCCACCCCTTTGCCCTTCAGCCAATCACATTCCCCGAGTCTATCAGTGGCTGTAAAAAGAGAGACATGACTCTTTTTTCTCTTCCTACATCAAAGACAATAAAGAAATAGCATTTGAGTTGAGTGTTTATTATTTATGGGATTATTTAATAATCTACATTTATACATCAATATGATTATTTCAGAATGATTTATTTATTCATTTAATACTGGTTATTTTGAAGGCTCAGCAGTTGAGCTGTGTGCTCTGAAAATATTACCAAATGGTTTCTCCGCAAATCACAGTGAAAAGTTTACAACTGCTGGCTGGTTTTCATCTCCTTGACTGTTCAGTTTAAACACAGTTGATTCAGAAGTGGCAGTAAGTAGTACCTGTCTCATCCCTGCTGCAAAAGCTGAGGAATTTTTATTAGTTTTTATTTAAACTGTCTTGAGACTGATGGGGAGCTTTACTATGTCTTGTCCTCTATCATTTCTGCAATCGTGACAAGGATGTGATGGGGGGAAAATATTTCCCCAAATGGTAAGTTGGATAAGACTAAATAGTCATTTATTCTGTCCAAAATGTCCACATCCAAATCCATAATTGTTAAAATATAGATACAACACTTTTAAGACAAACTCATCCCTGATATCATTTAGCATAACAGACCATAACGCTGTTGGTGTGTGTTGAAAGCATGATTCTCATAGATTTCTCATTTTTCGATCGCAGAATAACAGCTAAATGCAACATTTTGCTATGCTGATTATTTTCCTTTACCAGAGTTTCTTCCATAGCCTGTAGTTATTTTGATTCTCTGCCAAGATAGTAATCCATGTTGCATCCGGGCCCTCACTGCAGATGGAGTGCCCATAATTAGCATCATTTCCCTTCATCAGTGCAAAAGGATGGTTAAACTGTTACTGAGACCAAGAAATACACTGACTGAGAGATGGGTTTCGCTTGTTGTATCATCTACCGAGAAAGTTCTTGACTTCTGGCAGGAGGCTGCAGGCTCAGGTCATGATGTTTCCAGGCACAGTTAAATGGAGCTGTGGCCCCAGCATGGCACTACTGTCAGACCTCACATCCTCTGCAGACAACTTAGGGGGCTTGTAAAGAGGCCAGGGCTGATGGGTTTTTAGTCTCCTTGGGCCTCAGCCGGAGGAAAATTGGAATGATCCCATGGTGTGAATGTTGGTGTGTGTGAGTGTGTGTCTGGCAGCAAGTGTTGTTGCTGGATTTAGATGAAAATAAGCAACTGGAGACAGAGGTTCAGCCTTTGCGGGATCTTTATTCAGACTAATTGTCAACACGTCACATATATTGACCAAGGTTCATGAACAGTCCCATCCACCCAAAAACTAGGCCACTTATATTGGCTGCATACCTAATGTCCTGGCAACAGTATTCAACCAGATGCTTTTCGTCTTCCTGTTTTTGATGCATATATATATATATATGTATATATATATATATATATATATATATATATATATAGATAGATAGATAGATAGGGATAGGGATAGGGATAAATACTATTCTTCCAAAAGATTCTCTTTTATCTGGTGTTTTGATGATGGTCGTGGAGAGCCAAGCCTAATACATCAGACAAAAATCTCCCATGGGTCTTCAGTTGAGTTTGCATCTGGTGACTCTGAGGTACATAGCATATTTTCAAATTCATTAAACCATTCAGTGACCCCTTATGTCCTAATAATGAGCGCTATGTCATCCTACAAGAGACTCCCATCAGAGTAGAAATGTTTCATCATATGATAAAGGTGTTTCACTAAGAACAACAGTTTACAGATTTGCCGTGACCCCTCCCTCTATGAGGGCAGGTGGGCCCAACCACGGCAACAAAATGCCCCCTACAGCATAACAGAGAAGCTGGATCCATTCACTGTAAGGGCTAAGCATTTAGGTTTATTATTTGTAGTGTATATCCTTCCTTTCGAGCGGGTAGTGTTTCCTGGTGGGGAACGATTGAGTGAATGTGTATTTGTGACTCCAAATGGTTGGCACCTACAGGGAGAAAGGTGAGGGAGAACAGTGTGAACCTCCATTGCCAGGTTACTATATTTTAAAACCAAATAACATAATCCTAAAAATAAACTGTGGAGGGGTGGGTGGTTGAATTGTCTTATGGCAAAGGTTTGGCACGGTTTTCTTAATGGACTCAGAAAATAGGCCTGCATATAGTTTTGATGATAATATTTTCGTATCTGCATTGCTGGATGTCAGCATGTGCAGTCTGCTAAAATTTACACCACATATAACCTTGACATAAAAAAGTATTGTTTGCATTTGCGAGTGGGGTTAGCAGTGATGGGATCCAGTAAAGGGGAATTAGTAATCCAAAGTAAGAAGAAAAGTGAAAAAAGAGTGCAATACTGCAATCCCACTTGGAATAATGACTGGTCAAATCCTTTGATTCTTCATTTCCATGAATGTGAATGAATCTCTGGATAATTACAATAACACAAAATATGACTGTTTCCTTTTAACTTTTTTTCTTTCATAGTATAGTGTGTAGTGTGTAGTATAGTGTCTGTGTGTGGGGGGGTGGGTGTGACTGTGTGTGTGTGTGTGTGTGTGTGTGTGGGTGGGTGTGAGTGTGTGTGTGTGTGTGTGTGTTAGTGTGTGCATGTGTGTATGTGTGTGGATAGACAGATCTGCATCATTTGCAAGTTTGATGCAAATCTATTCAAATTATTAATTATTAGGCAATCAAATTATACTACTGCCTGTGTGAATGTAGAGGAATTTTACATACTCCAATGTGTGAATGAGATGTGATGCACTTGTGAGGGCGGATCCTTGTATCTTGCCAAATGTTCCAAATGTTATTCATGCTAGGAGGAACTCTAGCTTCCTCTCAGCATGAGTCTCCTTTTGAAAGCCTCAAATCCACAGGCCTTGTGTTTGCCAGCATGGAAATGCTTCTGATGATCAAGCTAATTTAAAAGTGTGCTCTTGAAGTCAAGACACTTCATATTATTTTCACTAGAGAAGTGCCTTTTAAGTATAATCCAGGAAAAGGACTTATCTCACAAGGACACAGTGGCAATTCCTCTCTGTGCATGTTTGCAAAAGCATCATCCCTAAGTTGTATCGAACGAAAAAATGCAGTAGTGATTTGTTTAATATAAACAATCTACATATGGTCACATGGGCAGTGATAGCTGCGTCACTTTGAGCAGAGGAACATAGCATCCTCATCTTCCATTTCTGAAGAGATTTTTTTTAAAAATGATCAAATCAGAACCTACTTTAGTCTTCTTTGGTTACGGAAAAACACAATCCAGGAAAATGGGACGATGTCGAAGTGAGACAAGTTGGTAAAAACTACACAAAATACACTGGCATGTCAATATTAGAAATACTTTTCATTAAGCCTAACTGGAACAAAAGAAGATGCTAAATTTCTATTGCGTTTCTTACATCCTGTAGAAAAGATAAGGCAGCACATACTTGTATGGTAATAATAGCATAGTGAATGTTATATAATTCAATATTAATAGTATTTAATCTTAATTAAAACTGTCTGTCTGCTAACTTTTCCTGAGTCTTAAAAGCACATCGCAACCATCTGTCATCTCTTACATGAGGACAGGTCTCATGAGATGAGAGACTGACTTGAGGATTGCAAAAAAAAGTAAAAAAAAAGACTTGTTACAGCAGTATGAGTTGTAATCTTTTTTGTATGTCTGCTGGCATGCCAAGAATTGGATATTTAAAATATGCTGTCAGATGTATCAGTTATGGAGATATTGACTAACACAGTGAAAAAGGACTTTTTCTCTATTTATCACAGCCATACCAGACTCTT
>JAOXYL010000086.1:14428070-14441035 GCA_028564955.1 Terapon puta | reverse complement strand
TTTTTACACATGCATGAGTCTCAGATAAGGAATGCTTTCTTTGATGATTGTTTGAGCATATGTACACGAGAGGTGAGTCAGACATAATTACTGGCACACTCTCTGCCTGCAGCTGCTTGTGCATCAACGGTGGGAAGTGGGTCTCAGGGACTTGGAGGGGGCTTGTTGATTTTCCCTGTTGATTCCTACTCAAGATCAATATCTTCTCAGGTCCCCTTCAGTCTTTTTACTTTCCAGGGTTAATCGACAACAATAGAAAGCCCCAGGGATTTGTGGAGACCCTGCCTTCTAATCCTTTCACTTTGTGCAAGATAAATTGAGGGCTGTTGACAAGATCTTGACTTAATTTGGAGCAGAATATAAGTCTCCACATTATCCTGGCCTGTGGACACACTGGCATGGACCCACCATGGGCAACTCACCACTGCAGAACAGTGTGGCAAGCTGACATTTCAAGGCTTAACTTATTTAGTTTCACATTGTATTTTACATGTCAAGAAAGCAAAACAGTACTTAATATGATGCCTTGAGGGTCTCTTCTTCTCTAAAACCAAAGTTGTGATGTGAGAAGTCACTTTCTGAATATTTCCACAGCATTTTTCATACACTGTTTAATAATTCACTCAAAGATATGAGACATGTGGCAGTGTTTGTAATATAAATAACTAGTTCTAATCATATGCTGAATTTGGCTACGCTGCCTGCGGCATTTCATTCAGTCCCATCATACTGCATGTGCAGCAGACACTTAATACTTGTAAATATACTGCAAGGATGAGTGTTGATGTTGGATGTTGACCTTGTTTTAAATTGCATATTATAGCATAATCATTGATTTGTTTGAACTTCCAAAAAGCCTTAGGAGATTGTAGAAGAGCAGAAGTTGCAACTGATAAAGATCAAAAAGAGGCCTGCTAATTTAATTCCAATATGGGTTATTCTTGGACCAGTGGTTCCTTGACCAATATAGGATCAAAGTTAAAGTAGGTGGTTACATCAATTAAAAGTAGAGGTGAGCAGTGCAAAATGCATATCCATGAAAGAGAGATTCATATTCATTCAATTCTCTTTATTTCACTGCAACTAAGCTGATCCAGGTCTTTTCTGGAATGTGTCAAGCACTGCAATGCCAGCGTCCTGAAGAGACTGAGGAGAAAACAAACAAAATCTGAACGCCTGAGGTTTGGGAGGAGGCCAGATTTGACAAAGCAGTTGGTCATCACTCTCCCAACAATCCTGAAAACAATGAAAATGCCACAGTGGGCCCACCATCTGTTTGGGAGGAGGAATATTGTTTTTGTTCTCATTATGGTTAGTGAGACATAATGTGAGCTGCTGTTATTGCTAAATTCAAATTAATTTAGTTAACTCAAATTTATTTTGGTACTCATTTAGAACGGTTTTGCTGACACAATCTTAGATTACAGTTCTTCCCTTATGTTTCATTTTTTTCACTCAATTAAAACAGTACACCGGCAATCAAGCAGAGAAGATCTCAATGAGCTGCAATATTTCATGCAGGAAGTTAGTAGTGATTATTTCTGGGACTAATAGTCAATGAAATTGGGAAATTGCACCAAACGTGAATGTCTTCGATTTTCTCATTTTTCATTCAACCAGCAGTTAAAATCTTACAAACACTACAGTTATGCTTAAAAGTAAAAAAATGTCTATCAAGAACAAGAGCAGGAAACACTCTTAATAGCCCTCCATGTATTCTGCCCCTCTGGAAAATACCACACAAGATCTACGAAATAAGAACTTTTATTCATAATATATTCATACTTGTACACAAGTAAAATAAAATGCATATCTATGGTTCCATTGCAATCTCCATAAACAAATCAACAGCATTTTTTTGGTAAATGCTACCCATATACCCTTTCTGTCATGAAAATAGAACTGAAATTGGGGAGATAAAACATTTTTAAAAACATAAAAAAAACATAACATTACCCAACAAATGCATCACTTTGAATAAATAATGGGAGGGAGATCGTTTATCTTTATTAAACGTACCCAACATTCTTTGTGTGCGCTCTGTCTCTGATTTCCTGTATTTGTTTTTTTCCATTTCTGTTTTTTTTTCTTTTTTTTTATCTTCCAGTGGTCTGTCTAAGCAGAAAAAGCTTTTGAGAGGGAAAAAAGGAGGAGTCTCTGAAGTGTAGCTTAGACACAGTACAGTTTAGTACATTGAGAACAAACAATTTTGGGCACCAATTCATTATATACATTAGATCTGTAGTGTTCTGTAAAGGCATCCATTTTGTTAAATGTACTCTAATGTCTTCAGCATTGTTTGTCCTCACCCGTCTTGGGTCAACGTGACTCCTCGCTTTTCAGTCACTGTCTGTTGTAGATGTCACTGCATCTTCTGTTATCATTGTCATGAGCATCAACAATCTTGAGTTCTGTGTTCAGAGTGAGATCAGGAGTCCTAAGACATGGCTAGAGATATCCAAATCATGGGAATGAGGAGAAAGCGCAGCACTTGCAAAGTAGAACCCCGGCCTTTGATGCAGTGAGCATCTGATTTGGGCTTTTTGGAACACTTCTTTTTCTTTTTATTGGATGCTGTAGATGATTCAAGATCTATGAGGTCCGGGTTTAGATTTTCCAAAGACTTGTCCAGGGTGTTGGACAGGGTTCCAAGTGGGCCATCATTCTGCTTGTTTTGGGTCTCGTTCTTTGTTCGTTCCGGCTCCTTGTGTTTAGTTTTAGACATGTTCTCTTTCTCCTTAAGTGGGTTGTTAGTGATTTGGCGACTCTTGCCGGACAGTATGGAGGACTTGTCGTTATCTCCAAGGCAACATCTGGGGATGGTGTCTCCAAGAGGATTTTCAGTGGATGGAAATTTCCCAGACTGTGCCTTTGAGCTGAAGAGATTGGTCTGGATTTGAGGCGTTTCCACACACCCCTCCAAATCTTCATTTTTCAGTCGTTTCAGATCCTTTCCAGCCAATAACTCAGGAACATTACATTCCAACTCAGAGCTGGAACCTTTGAAACGCTTGAACCATTCCCACAAGGTCCTCGCCCGGCAGTCACAGATCCACTCATTTCCATTCAAACGTAAGTACTGAAGAGACACGAGTGGGTCCATGGTCTCCCCGGTCAAGACAGTAAGATTGTTGAAAAACAAGAACAGGGATTTCAGCTTACCAAGATCACTAAAAGCCCTTGGTTGGACATAGATAACCCGGTTCTGGTGTAGCAGCAGACGGTCCAGATTGATTAAGCCACGAAACATGTTGTCTGTTACTATCTTGATCTTGTTATTGTGTAGGTAGAGATAGGTGAGGTTGGCAAGGTCCAGAAAAGTGTCATCATGCAGGGTGAGAATGATATTGTCCTGCAGGTAAAGGTATTGTAGGGAGAACATTCCTCGGAAAACCCCAACTGGGAGCTCTGACAGGCCGCACCTGTGAAGGTGGAGGGTGTGCAGCTTAGTTAAACCCCGGAAGGCTGTTGGGCTGATAGTGCGGAGGTTGCTGTTGTCTCCAATGTCCAGTTCCTCCAGTTTTTCTAAGCCATAGAAAGCTCCAGCCTCAATGTAGCTAATGTTGTTGGAGTAGAGCCAGAGAACAGTGAGATTGTGGCAAGAGCTGAAACTGGTGGACCTCACCACCGTTAGCTTGTTGCTCTGAAGGAATATCCGCTGGCTCCGCACAGGGATCTCAGTGGGGATGGAAAACAGTCCTTGTTGTTGGCAGGCCACAGTGGGCCTGGGCTCACTGTAGCACACACACTTGGCAGGGCAGCTGTCAGTTTGAGGCACAAGGTTCAGCCACATCACCAGAAACAGGAGTCGCCCTCCTGCAGAGACAAAAAAAAAAGAAAAGAAAAAAGAAGAAATCAGTGGATTAGTAAATAATGTATGTAAATATTAAAAGTCACAGTTCTAATATAGTCACAGAAATATGTGGAAATAGATTAATTCAGGTCATAATGTAATATGCATAAACCCTTGAAATAACACCCTACATTTTAATCAGACAACATAATTGGAGAAGCCTGATACAGAGCAGGAGGGTAGCTCTCATAAAAGTGTAGACAAAATTGATGGGTGGTTTTGAGTCTTTTTATTGCGTGAAAATGAATTCTTGAAAACATTAAGAATACCCCATAGTAAGACCAATATTCAATTCGATTGTACAGTTTAAGCCAATAAGACCACACACTGAACTGCATAACTGACAAAATCCAAAACATTTTCTTACATAAAGTGTAACGTTCAGCACATTACCACATAAAAAGGGATCCTCATCACAACAGTGATTCAGCATTTATTTTAACAGTAATTCTATTTGGAACTCGGGACACATCTCCTCCCTGCTGCCAGTGCTGATGTTAAGACCTAAACAGCTGAAGAGAGTCCCGTGAAAGCACACTAATTTAAAATGAGGTGAGTGGCTTTTATGTGGAATTAGCTGGCTCTAATAGGGCGGACATAACTAATGGTGTTTCAGCGGTCCTGAGGTTGACATTTAGTCTGACGCTGAGAGATAATCTTTCATGCCAGGCTAAGAGATTGATGCCTGGGGCCAAGGTGGAAAGAGGGCTACAGACGTCCTGCTAGTTTCCAGTGCACAGCCATGACTAAAGTTTTTTTTTTCTAAGTGCAGCATGAAGATGAGATATGCAAGATGTGTGGTAGCACTCAAAGTGAGACTTGTAAAGATGCTGGTATATGTTTGCCCTCAGGACATCCATCTTTAAAATAAGGCATATTCTGCATTTGCTTGCATTAATTATTTCTGCCGTGGTTCAGATCAGTTTACTACACAGTACCATGGTAAGTGAAACAGGTGACATTACCACATGTGAATGATCACTTCTGACATTACACTGTCAGTAAAGCTGCGCATCTAGTGGGCCTCACTCATTCCTTCATGTAGAGATGATGGTGTCAAAGTGTCACAGGCATGTCTACCATGTGAATCTAATGGCAGGTATTCCTCCAGATCTCTGAATCCTCCACACCGCCTGTCTTTCTTGAGGATTTCCAATCTCTGCTCCCATGCACATGTGAAGAATCCCAGGCTTGCAGGCATGACAGGTAGTGAGGCTCTGGAAAAATGCATGAACCTTACTCAGCCCTCCCTCTATCCATACTCCCCCTTCTTCACATTCCCCTGCAATGTGTTGTGGTGCGGCTCATCTCTGGACCTTGTTAAACGGAGCTCTGGTGTGGCCTGACAGCAGCCCTCTGCTGCACTTTCCTTCCAATCTCCCTGCTCAACCGTCAGACTGCCACCGGAAAACTGTCAAGACTTTCCACTCTTTCTGCATCGCAGCACTTTTCCCTCAGCACGGCTTAACAATAGCAATATTTTATCGCACAGCACGCTTCGTGTATCTCCTCTGCCGTCTTCATTTTTTCCCCTTCTGCTGTCTATTCATTAACAGGCTATTTCCACCCACGCGTTGCATGTCAAACCCTGGTTTCCTCAGCTCTCGGCATAATATGTCTCCTCTTTGTTAGCATCTGATGAATGACAGCATAAGCCCCTCAATGTCATCAACTCTGTCCCAATTATTTTTTGCTCACCAATGGCATCTCAACATCTGCACCACACTGATTGCATTACCATATGTTCCAAACATAAATCTGTGAGTCACAGCTTCCTGATATCTTTGTATTATTTCACTCTTTCATAATCACATTTCCAAATAACCTCTGTATAACTTCCCAGTTAGACCTTTCACCTTCCACTGCAGAGCCTTGTGTTTTACGTCCAAACTATTTCGGCGACAGTACACGTAAACAATGCTGGGCTTTTTGGTTATCGCTACTTTGTTGTCATTGCCTCAGATCTAAATCGTAGTGGAGATTACACAAAAAGAACTAATATTTAGCCATTTGTCCACACAGCTGTTGTTGACACAAACTTTAATATCTTAAAATACAGCATCAAGGTTGTGGGTCGACAAAAAAAATCTATTCCTTATCGTCTTCTGCCAGCTTTGGTTTCAACACTTAATCTTCCCCCTATCTGTTGTGTCAAAACAAGGCTCCAAGCACTGCCTTCCTGTTTTAGATCCTGCCAGTGGCCTCTCTTGTGAGAGCTATATTATTGTACAGTAGCAATCATCACTCTGTTAAAGAGCAGACAAGCCTCTTTGTTTCCTCCTGACTGACACAGTTGCCCCTTCAGCTTTCAGTAAAGTACATCACTTCATCCCCTCCCTTTCCTCCAAAACAAGCACTTGTATTTGCAATAGGAATCTGACAATATGTGGCAGGTCAAAATTTTGTCACCAGTATTCTTTGGCAATATAGTCTCCTTGCTTGACAAGAAACTGTCTGTCAAAAAACAAAAAAATCTCCAAACATTGTGATGTTGCAGAGGACACTCTTGTTAAGACAAAAGATTTGGCCAATATGTGATTAAAAATTAGACACTGGTCTCTGAGTGTCCTTTGCTTGGATCATGAAAGTTTGTCCTTCCTATAGCTCATCTCAAAGACTTTCATTTGTCCAGATTTTACTCTTGTCTGGTGGTCGAAAAGAAAAACTAAACAGAGACAAAAAAGGGGAAACAAATGTAGTCAGTGATTTGGAAAAATATTATCAACTAAGTGCAGCTTTCATCCAAAAATACTGGTATTAGTTCTCGAGAAGCAGCTCGAGGACAGAAAGGGAGATGCCCACAGGAGTGGTATGAGTGGGCACAGACAGCTTTGTTTATTTATTGTATGAGTGCATCACTTAGCCACACTCCTTGCTCATTTGCATGTATCCCTGGCATGTTTGGAGCTCTAATTATGAAAATACAACACGCATTTGAACCCTTCCTCATGCCTCATGCACAGAGGGCATGTTGGGACAGCACATTCAGAGGGCCTCCGATTCATCACGGTGGCTTTACTTTGAAGGGCTGGGGATTGGGCAGGGACGGCTAACATGACAGTCTTATCCCCTTGGCCCAGAGTGGAAGTGATGTCTCTGTCAGAGATGAATCACAGTAGCTCTCCAGAGGGACCTCCTGGCCTCTTTCTGAAATCATACATTATTGTGTTGCTCAGAGGCGGGCCTGCATTTAATATAGTCATGATCCCTCTCACTAAGGTCATGTATCTTGTGTGAATCCATCCATGCATACATAAATTGTTTTTATATCGTGTTGAAAGGAATAACTAAAAAAAACTATATAGGATATGACAGTTGTATGATGCCCAGATTTTAGCACAACCAAAGTAGCTATAAATGACTTTCTGAGTTGAGAGAAATAAAGGGCAATAATTCAGTGCAGTGCAAATTTCAAGATTACATGTCGCCACTTAGAATAGATTATTCATTGTTTTCAGGGGCCAGAACCTTAGTGTTAACTTTTCCACATCATTTATACTTAATTTGACAAGTCTTATGACTCTGATTCTATCATCTTTCTGCACAAATTATCATACTACTGTTTTTGTATGTGTTGTATGCTGTTACTGTTTTCTCTCTCAAGCCTGTCATCAATGGCTGACTGTTTTGCATCCTTCTGTTCTCCCTTCTGGTTCTCATTGCTATTTTTCAAGACAAAAACAAATATGACATGTCGTCATCCTGGCTATGTAGCCGTGCGACTTCTTTTTAAGTTGTGCATATGGCAGGTACTTAGCTTGCTACTAAAATGAATAAAACACCAAGAACATTTTAACAAAGTTCAGATCCACTCTAGATGTTTGATTAGATTTATTGTTTATTGATAATTAGGATCCCCATTAGTTGCACCCCAGGGAATATCTAGGTTTTTTGGGATCCACATATGGAGATTATGTTGTTATGAATATAAAGCAATTAATTAAATGTACCCTTATTGGTCGAAATACGTTTTTTTTAGTTCATTCTAAAATCAGTGCTTCTACTTTCAATCATGTGGAGTTTTCGACAAAGTACTACTTTTGAAAGCAAGAAATTACAGAGTAGCCTACAGTTACACTGTCATGGAAGACCAGGAGAATATTCCATTTAAGTTTGCTTTGAAGCTCTTTTTCCTCATAAGCCTGTGAAAAAAGGTTTTTTAATGCAGAAGAAATGGCCTTCACTTTCAAGAACATCACTGAATTATAAAGGGATTGGTTGGTAGGGCATATTCATATGGAAAAGTCTGTGATCAGAGATCCACATTGGTCCTTTTATGGCTACCATATTTACCCTGTCACTGACAGTGTAGTGTTCAAAAGAGCTACTTTTCTCCTTCTACTCAGTTTTCGAGGTCAAGCATTCTTCCATCACTTGAACATTTCAGTACTTTTGACACTGATGTTGAAGTTTCTTCCTATAGGTGTCTTAGCTCCTACAGCATGATTCTGGCTGCAATGGAGAACACACAACCATTGACTTTTGATTTAAATAATAAGTGGATCTGATACATGTGATTGAAAAAGTTGCCTGTATCTCAATATCTCATATGAGACATGATGCGGACGCCTATGTCATAGAAGAACACACACATAATATACACAGATATGCGCACAAAGACAGATTTGTGGTCGCCTTTACAACATTGATGAACCAGATGCTATGATCTTAAATAAAGATGGACACAATCAGATTAAAGAGGTTATTTAGGACACGAAGGACCAGAGTGTTGAGCTGGAGTCCCTTGGCTAACCATGGAGTGTTGCGGAGGCATCAGTGGCAGCTCCAGCATGCAGACGAGGACACAATTAGAAGACGAGCAGGGGGGACAGATGAGGTCCTGTTTGACACACATCTGACACAGCACTTGCCCAAGCAGATGGCTCATGAATAACTGAGGAAACCGGAGGTCGGCAGGCAGAAAGAAAAACAGAGCCAGGCAACAGTGTGTCTGAGTGGAAAAAGACATACATTGATTGTCATGGATGCTGGTGAATGCGTGTGCACATACATACAGTATGTCTTCATGTTTTTATGAAAAAAGGAAATTCCTGTGGTTTGGTAGAACTGCCAAAAGGTTGTCATGTCATACTACTGAGAAGTGACAGCAGTAACAATAGGCACTAGGCTAGCGATAGCCTGACAGTGAGAGAATGAGCTCGCAATCAGAGGGCTGTCGTATCGAATCCCTGCTCCGCCGGCAAACAATTGGATGAGAAAGTGGAAGGAAAGACTTCTCCCTTTCAACAGCTGCCATCAAATTACCATCGACCCTTGAGTGATGCACTGACCTCCCAGCTGCTCAGATCCTCACTCAGCGTGATACCAGTCAAGACTGTGTTGTGCTCAACATTTATGAACTGTCATTGCTGTACACAGTGCTGCAAAGTAATTTTATTTGTCACTAGTAACTTGTACTTGTTTATATCTAACAAGTAACTAATATTCTTGACTACAAGATTTAAATGATTTTACTGTAATTGTGCTTTTATGACAACAACAAACTGTATCATCATCTTACATGATACATTGGTAAAAATGATATAATCTACTATTCAAAGTTAGGGTTAGGGGTGAGGGTTAAGATAAAATTTCAAAAGTAGCACCACTTCAACCAGCTGCAAGAATAAAATGTAGCTTTTAAATAAATTCTTCATACAATCTGCATAATGGGTGTGTTTATTCTTGATACTTTATACACTGTTAGTACCTCGATATTTGGCTTGCAGGTTTTTTACTTGTGATGGTACATTTAACATTGCACAGTGAGGGACTGAGAGGCTATTTTGAGTAAACATTATTCAAGTGTTTTCAAGTGCAATGTAGTACTCCTCATGACTATTAAATGGTACAAGTGGCCCTTTTAAGCACCTTAAGGAAAGATATTTCTTACACTACTGATAGCCTGTATTTTATGGGCAGCACTCATGCGACCCTTCAACTTAGTAGCTAAAATGACAACGTTTTTCTTCCATACTGCAGTTAAAGATAGCCGAAATAGAGTTAGGTATGCTTAAATGCCACTACGGTGGATTAATTGTAGCGTGGTGGCACTGCGCCACCGGATTAGAGGGCACAAATGGCACATTCCTCACAACTCTATTGTATAGTTGGCAACAAACCAAGTTGCCCTCAGTGCTGCTACAGCTCACTGTGAAATGTTCCACAGAAGGCGTTGGGAGTCAAGTCTACCCGTGAGGTTTTGTAAAATGGCTAAAATCCGGCTTTGTGCCCACCTCCACATGTCACAGACATGGGGAATTTTCACATGTGAAATGCATAATTCAAGTAAGTAAGCTGGAAATAATGCAAACATCCGCCGAGCATGAGTGTGTGGGAGTGTCCAGATGCACTCTTCAAGCCACAGAGGAGCAAAAATTCAGAATGCCCTACTTTGGGTTTTGCGCCGTGCGGGTTGCCTGTGGTGCAGTCAAGCATCTTTGCTTAACAGAGTGTATAAGGCTTTATCTTATCTACACATGGCTGGAGAGAAAATAAATGAGGGTAGCTGCAACAGTACATGCCCCATGTGTCTCGGTGTTGCTTAGCTCTCAGGCAGACTTTAGCACAGGTGTTAACAACATTTTAGGAGGCATCCTTTTTTGTTTAAAAACAGTATGTGTCATCCTCCTCAAGTACTAAGAGGATTTGTGTGAAAAAATACATCCTGTAAAGGAGTGCACTGCAATGAAGAAAGAGCATTACAATATTTCAGGTGAGATTTGAACTCATATTATATCAAGTATCCACACTGCGTGTTTTAACTGAACTCTAAGCTGCTTTAGCTCTGTCATTACGCCTCATGTAGATGTACCACATTTTAAGGACAGGGTTCTGCCACATTTAATGCCAATGTTTGGTGTGTGAGTAGTACTTTATGTGTACTACCTTACATTTAAGGTTTTTCTGGTATTTCAAATGGTTTTGCATTTTGCTTTGTATGCCCAAAGATTTTTTGTCATAATAATAAAATACAGCGAGGAGTGTGTCGGTCCTACACTCAGAGGAGATTATAGGGACATTTCATGTCTTATTGATGCTGTTAAGTTAAAAGAGATAGAGGCACATAAAGATGCATTTGTTTCACATCTACTGAATTAGTTTTTCTCTTATTTTTTAATAAATTCTGAATTTTGTCATTGCAGTCCAAAAATGCTTTTGTGCGAACAGAAAGTATTACCTTGGAGTCTGTGAGTGATGTAGGCTTACACTTATATTTGTTTACATTTAGAAAATATTATACATTGACTTATAAATTGATTTTCTAGATGTTCAATGACAGCAGCTACTGGCATCACTGGATTTAATGTTTAATTTAAAAAAGTGGTGTTGATTCTAGCTGTACGTGTATTGTGTGAGTGCTTAAGGGGGGTGTATCATATTTTTTGAAGGAGGTCCTTATGGTTCAGGTGGTCTAAAAAAAAAAAAACATGATTCACCACTTGCAAAACTGGTCCCTCATGCAGTTCTGGGGCCCTCGTGTCAACAATTTGAAATTGGTGAGGATTGCAAGCTCTCTCAGTTAATGTACTGAACTGGCATGAAAGCAAATGAAGCCTAATGAATCACTTCTGTATTATCTAAAAAGGATAACAGCCTCAGCAAATATTGGATGATGGCTTCAGATAATGCTAACACCTCCTCATGTGAAGTGTCAGCTGGAGAGGGAGAGAGCAGCGACAGCACCCCCAGGCAGCCTCGAATATTTGGGCATGTGAAGATGAGAAAACGCAATGAGGTGGTCTGAGCAGAGAACATGCTGTAATGAGCGATTACACAGATTGATACTAGTTTTATGTCACTGTAGCCTGTCTTTGTGGTGGGCATAGTTGCGCCTTCAAAGAATAGTCTATTCTGTCTTCTAGGCCTGGAAGTGGGACGGGTGGAAACATTATACACTCCACATCTTTCTGACAACTTCATTACGACAAAATTCCTGTGTTTGGCAGCAGGCCTCATAGACTGGCACTTGTTGTGCTTGTCGAAGAGAAACTACCTCCCGATGAAGTGTTGTGTTTGTGTGAGTTACAATTGGGGAAAAAATACATCAAACAAACACTTAATCTTTGACCCGTCTAGACTAAACCAAAGTCATTCTCTCAGTAATCTATTTAGTTGGTTTGGAGAATTGCTCTGTAGCAAAGTGTAGCTGTAAGGGAAACCAAAAAGGATTTCTAAATTGCCAGCACTTTTGCTGCTTTGTTCTCGACACAGACGCTCGACTTAACCTTGCAAAGCCCTTGTGCCCGGGATAGAAACAATTGCAAGCACACACATTAGTCATTCCAAGGTTATACATAGGTGACTGTACTGTACAGAGCAGAGTGGTATTTTGAGTAGGCAGATTTCTCATTCATGTGAAAAAGGCAATGAATGATACAGGTAGATTCACTGCTGGAGGCAAGAAGCTGCGAAAATGAGGTTGAGAATGCTTCACAAGACAAACCATTATTGACACCCTTTTTACTGCCATAATGTGTCATGTAACCTTCCTCGGTCTTCTCCAGTTTCGCAGTATTGCACTCTGCTGGATTAGGCAGCTGACGATGCAAACTGGCTGCAAATATGTCATCTGCAATCACCTCAGACTGACTGAGATTGGGCAAAGCCAGAAAGAAATGCTTGAAGCAGCAAGTGTAGTTTCAAAGAACCTGAAACATCACTGAATTTGCCTTCAGTGAAGTGCATGCATACCATCTTGCACCCATATGTCATGGCAAGTGAAAAGGCGCACTCACAAACACAGGTCCATATGGTTCAAAATATTTGATCATGCAATTACATCTGCTGCCCCAATACCCACACGTGCAATTAACCATGACCTGTCCTGAAAATAAAACTAGAAAGGGTGAGCTGGCACTACATTAGTAGGGAAGGATATTGTTTGGGTTTTTTTCTAATACCGCTGGTAAATTGACACATTCATAACAACACTTTGCCTAAATGGTGCAAAAGTTGGAAAAAAAAGCACAAAATCACAGTTGATGACATAAAAGAAATTATCCAATGGAAAATCCAATGGTTGAGACAGTGGAGTTTGTATGTTCTCCCTGTGTCTGCGTGGGTTCTCTCTGGGTACTCCAGCTTCCTCCCACAATCCAAAGACATGCAG
>JAOXYL010000086.1:14414230-14427970 GCA_028564955.1 Terapon puta | reverse complement strand
GTTTGTATGTTCTCCCTGTGTCTGCGTGGGTTCTCTCTGGGTACTCCAGCTTCCTCCCACAATCCAAAGACATGCAGATTAGGTTAAATAGCGACTCTAAATTGCCCTTAGGTGTGAATGTGAGTGTGAGTAGTTGTTTGTCTATGTGTTTCTCGCCCGAAAGTAGCTGGAAAGATAGGCTCCAGCCCCCTGTGACCCTGCCTGGTGGGAAAAAGCAGGTATAGAAAATGGATGGATGGATGAACTTTCAACAGCTTCTTGTATATGTAACAAAGCAAATTTACATAAGAAATTCACTTGGTAAATAGAGGCCAAATTAACTAAAATAATTTAACACTAAATGACAGGTGGCATTATTATATAATTGTATTTTTAAAATTCTGCTTTCAAACATCAGTATCCCCTTGCAGAAATATTATCTTATTTGCTTTCTCCTGCAAAATAAACACTTTCCAAAGTATGGCCAATCATGTTGTGTTACGTCTTTATTAAAAGCAGGACATTGAGGCATGGCCAGGCCGCGTATATCTCGTACCCACACCTGCTGATGGTCTTGCTGTGGGGTCAAGCAAGACCTTATTCAAACACAGTGCATCACGGTACACAGGCATTGAAACTGCCTTTACGGTAGCTACTATCCGTGCTGGGCTAACTGCTGCCAGCACAAGTGTGGCAGGAGCACCACAGGGCAAAAACTTAAATAAACTCAGGCCTTTGAGATACACTGCAATTCCAATAGATACCAATCATACAGGCTCTGGGGCGCCAATCCAATCCCATACATAAGACCCAAAAAAAAAAAAAAATCCAAACAATAACAAAAAACTCTTCACTGTATGATATCCAACCACCATGGAAGACCATTATAATGACTTTAAAATGTGTATTTACAGCTAGTAACTAAGTAACAAGAAAGTCAAATTGTCTGCATGTTTCAGCACATGGCCTTCATTACAGTGTTTTTTAGGATGAATAATGATTTCAGCATTAGATCATTTTTCCTAGTTATATAATGAAACAGCGTTGTGTTGTTTTTTTTTTACTCAGTGGGCTTTTAATAGGTCTCCTTCTTTTGGTGACTATTTTGTGACTGTGTGGTAGTTTAAACAGTTACATAACATTTTGCGCTAGAATTTTTTATTTGAAATTTTTTTTGTTGAAGCTGGCCATCTGTGTCTAGCCCTCGCTTGATAACTGAAAAAGAAAACAAAAATAAGTAATAAGTTTCTATTAAAAAAAACTCCCTGTGTCAAAACATGCTGGTCGAACACAGTGCGGACTCATCTAGGAAGTCCGTTAGTGTTGCAGAGTTATTCGTCACACTAAAAATGCAGACAGACCAAATGGCATAGCTCACCGTGAGCTGACATGTCGTACAGCACCGCGCTCATCAAGCTGTTATTTGTAATGCTAGCCACAAAGCGGCTCAGCTCTGCCGTGACATATGGGAGAGTGTTCATTTGAAAGAGATGAAAAAGGAATCACGTGGGATATACGGCCCCTGCCTTCCAGAGGACCGGGACATTTTAATGATGTGTGAATGACAGAGAGCGTCTGGATCGCACGGTAAGAAAAGGGAAGTCGATGGGATCTCCAGAGGAGGAAGACGAATGAGGCAGATAACTGGGATGAGGCGGCCAGGTGGCACCCAGTTCGCAGTTTGTGGCTTGCTGTTGTGCGAATGCTATATTTTTTTTCACATCAGAATGTCTAATCTCTCAGCTCATATTTACATTGCACTCAATTGCTCCATCTCGCACAACACACACTTTGAGCCCTATCTCATAAGGTGGCCATTAGCTATCCATTATCTCAAACAATGACTGTTTAATTCCTTTCTCGGTCCCCGTGCATGACTCATCAGACACGCTGTGGAAGGGGTACAGAGAAACAATGTGCCACAAGCATCTGCAAGAAATTGCCAAAGGAACAAAGACGTCCTGAGACAAGCAGAAAATGAAAAGAATAAAATAAATAAATAAATTAGGTGGATCATTGTGCGAGCGTTAACTAATTCTAGCCAGCTTTCTTGTAGATCCATCTATTTTGGATGTGTAGGCAGCCCTGGAGGCATGTTGACCTGAAAAAGACAAACCTCTCCCTTCCTTTCATCTTTTGAGTCAGTTCCTGCAAGCAAATGTATTAGGGCCAATAACACGAGGCCTACTTCTGCTGTTCTGCCCTGTAACAAGAGCAGTGTTCTCAGCAGTGCTTTTTCTCCCATCACGCCGGATTTTTTTTACAGGCCTTTCTTTCCAAAATAGTGCTGTCAAAGGGATATGTTAGGATTTGTTGCGCAATGAAAACTATTGAAAATCCAGTAAATATTTGTGGAGGCTGCAACACTCTGTGAGCGTATGTAGGTGGATTTTTGACATTAGTGAGGTATAGGATCTCATATCTCTCCCTGCCTCCGCATGCATCTGATTCATTCTCTGTCCTAGACCTTCCACTTAAACCCAAAGCATGTGAAAACTGCGGCTTTGAAACTGAATTAGCCTGCTTCTGTTGACTTAAACAGTATTTACTGTATATACTGGAGCACGCCAGAGAATTGAGACCTTCAGGCACTCGAGAACGTCTCTATTCTCCGCTATGCTTTAAAGAGCAATGACAAGCACCGTGGCATCTTGACTGGAAACGAAACACAGCTGGAAAGTCACAAAACTGGGTGATAATAAAAGGTGAATAACAAAAACACTCCACTTTATTTGGAGAGCAAATGGAAACACTGGACCGGGTCAAAAATGAAAAAGGTCAGGGAAAGTCCATGACGATACCCGGAAGGGGGGGAAAGGCCAAAAGAGTCTCAGCGCTTTCATGTCAAGCTTACAGATCTGCTTGTCTGGAAAGGCTGAAGCAAGCTTTCCAAACTTTTATCAACCACTGCTTTGAATCCTGTCCAGAAGATAACGGTCACCTCTTTTTTGTATAACCTATTGTAAATGTCTTTAACCAAAACTTAGCGCTGTCTAAGAAACCACAATCAAGTCTGCAATCTTATCTTTCAGCAAGGGATCAGGCGCAACCTGACTGAGGGATCTCTGCAGTGCACTGTGTTGTGGAAAAGCATTAGGTTAGGTAACCGATTTGGCAAATAACTCTGTGTTAAAGGAATATGATGTTGCAATCAGTAGTAAGACCAATTGCCTCTTTGTGCTGTCTCCCATGACCTTTTGAGACCTGCTGAGAATAACAGCAAAGCTTGCACCAAAAACAGGAAGACGAAATACATCTGGTTGAATACTATTGCCAAGACTTGTTCCACATACACACGCACATGAAGTATGCATGCATGTGTCGTGTTGACAATTAGTCTACATAAAGATGCTGCAAAGGCTGAACCTCTGGCTGAACCATCTGGATTCCTCTCTCAGTTTTGGGTTGTAAGGGAGTGGGATAATGGGCCCATGCAGCAGATATTTTCTTTAGGGACATTACTTTTTCCTCACCTCACACCTAAAAGAAAAAAAAAAAAAGAATAGAAACGTCTGTGACCTGGTTGGTTTAATAAGCCAACTTCAGAAAGGGTCTTATAGTGAGCGCTTCCTCCTTTGGAAGAAAGAAAGGAGAAAGTCTTGTGCATTATTTACCACCTGCCTCAGTACTACCGCACCGTGCGCAGACAAAGCGGCATACTGCAGGAAAATGGATTTTTCTGCAGAGGAGCTTAGATAAAAAGGATAGAGGGAGGAAAAGATACATAACAATAAAGGAGGGGATGAAGACAGAAAGACACTGGGAACACCCCCACCTAGCCAAGCCAAGAATCAGTTCAATTTCTTTGCATCTGCTTGTCTGCTATCTTCTCTGCTCCGTCCCTGTTGGCCTGATAAGGGCACTTCTTTACATCAGAGGCCTCCACGGATCAGTCACCTTTTTGCTGGAAAGGTCGAGCGTTGGCCCAAAGCTCAGTTCAAGCTGGGAAGTCATCATTCCTGCTCTTTATCTCCCAGGTGAGGGATGATCCAAGGCTGAGTGCCTCGCCAATCTGCCCCCAATATGCCCTCTAACCCCTTCCGCATCTCCCTCACACCTCCTGGAGCTGCATCCAGAGAGATAGGCGGAGAGCCGGTGACGTGCGAGAGCCTGTTTCACAATACCTCACGGCAGAGCAGTCTATCTGATAAGGACAGAGTGAGGATCCAATAGTGGCAAGTCGTCATGGTGGCGCCGTCGAATCTGAGCAATGGGTTGGTCAGGCTATCTCACAACACCCTCCGCTCACTCCTGAACAAGTGAGCCACAAGATGGGAAGAAGGGATAAACACGTCACCATATGGCAGCCGCCTGAGACTTTGTCCTGCCTTCCAGAAAACAAAAAAATCTCCCCCAATTTGCACACGTCACTTCACTAGATTCCAGCACAGGTGCACTTGTGTTTATGTGAAATTGCATTTTGTGTGTGTGTCGTTGTTTTGTCACTGTCCCAAAACAACTGTAGCACTGTAAGTGATGCGCTGGCGCAATTTGCGTGTCACTGTACTGTGGGACGACCCAACTGACAAGACTTCCTGCTTTGCTGCCTGGGTAATGAGTCATTCCAGCCCTGGAGAAAAACAATCTGGTATTTTTAAACTGCATCCTTCAGCTGTTCCTTTCTCCCTGGAGCTCTAGCTTGTAAGCTCTTGGTGGCTTGTAATATGAATGCCATTTCTAGCGCTTGTGCTAATGGGCCCAATATGTCTGAATAATACAAATGCATTACCGTGCTTTTAATGGCACTTTTGGTCCACCCATGCACTGCTGATTAAGACTTAATGCTCTGCACGATGTAACAAAATACCATATAGGTGTGAGTTAAAACCTAACCAGTAGACTGGTGCTATTAGCGTGTTGTCAGATTTTAACACTTGAGTGTCCTGAATGCTGACAGAAGAGCACCATTAGTATTACTGCAGTGTCAGAAGGCGTTTTTCTCAGCGGGTCTCCATTTCACTAAATGTGGGCAAAAACGAAAGACTGTTGAGATTCTGTTGCCAATTTACACAGAGCATCAATAATTAAATTCTACCCTTACAAGATTACAACAAATCGTGGCCCTCTTTAAATGCAGCGTGTAAGTGATATCAGGAATTGACAAAATGACACAGGTGGAAGAATTGTCTTGGTCTTTTACCAAAGTCTAGCCTGAAAATGTACGGAAATGTCGAGACTGAGGACCTCTTCAATTATGTATGAGTAATGATAACCTGATTTACTTCATTAATACACTTAATTACACAACACTAATAAAGCGTTTAAAGGGCTTTTTGAGTTTTGTTTTATAATTTGTCACTTTGTAACATTAGTACAGAGATCACTACCATTGCAGTTTTTCACCTGTTGTAGGAGTCTTTTTACACCACTCCAAATCAGCCAAATCACTGGATATATCATTCTGATGTTTACTGTTATTACATATATTGATTGTTATTACTGATTCCCACACGCAGCATTTCAATGTTGTAGCTAGTTTAGGTGGAGCTATTTTACATACTGTTCATAGTTTTTATACATAACAATGCATGTTTTTCAAAGCTTTTTTTCATGCTTTGTACATAAAATCATAATCTTTTGTTAGCAAGAATATCACATAATTGTTGTGAAAAAATAATAAAACATCAAAAACCAGTAATAACTAAAAATTGTACTTCAGCACTTCAGTAAAAGCACTTATTTATTTTTTTCACTCCTGCACCCAACAGGCTAGAAATAAATAAATGTGTAGAAAGAAACTTGCAATGTTACATGATCAGCTTCCACATTTTTAAATGTATCCAGGGAACTAGTTGTATTCTACTTCTATTTAACATCTTTTGATTGATTTTTTATGTTAACTCACATGACAGGGTGTGTGAGTTTTGGTCCATGTGATGCAATTGTATTAGCTGGTGGTTTGTACATGTGCCTCCTCACATTATGCATATATGTTTTGTAGGCTGCATGTGGCACGCGGCCCTGACAACAAGCATGAAGGAAACAGACAGCACAGGATGAAATCTTGCTCGCACCCCTCCCAGATGAAAACCTCTAAAGTCTACTCTCTCCGTCTGCATTCTGCTTAGAGAGGCGCTAGTGTTGTGCCGCATCACCTGAGCAGCCATCACCTGACAGTGGGGATTTCAATCATTCTGCTGAGCTTGTAACCCCATCTCCCCCACCACCTCCCCCTTATTCCTAACGCAGTCACCTGCCACTGTCATGCTAATTTACTAGTGCACACTTATGTGAGCTATCACGTTTTAGAGCCTTCTCATAGACCCCATCATGGGCTGGCAATTAAAGTTATGCATGATTTGAAACAGAAGCACAGAAGATGATCATTTTGCTCTCTCCTGGGGAAAATCTGTCTAATCAAGGGTTATAAGACAATGGTAAAAATATCTCAGAGGCACACACAGAAAGTGGGGAGTGGTGGCTACAGTTCATGTAGCATGTATACCAGTACACTTCTTCAGGGTATTTAGAAATAGCTGTGCTGAAACTGAAGTAGTTAACAATAGATTATGTTTGCTCTTCCACTTTTGTTGGCTACATCTATGGTAAACCACCTCCGGTAAAGTAGAGTAAACAAGAAAATAGAGGCTCTGTGTCTGCTCTAAGTAACCACTCATGCTCCCAAAGATTATCAGTAGTCTCACCAGCCAGCATAAAAGCAAGACAAAAGGCTTGTGGTGCGAAGGACTGAGCACAAATGTGGTCAGAACAAATCACAGCATGTTTGTATTACCTTTTTTTCGTATGAGTCCAAGTTAACTAACAGAACACCCTGATAGGGTAATCTTCATAAGATTTCCACAAGGCTCTGCATGGGCTTTTGAAAACAAAGCACTATGCACTTTCAGAGCTCATCAGGAGCTTATGGTGCTTCCACACTTTCTCATGAACATGACATGCCATTTATGATTAATGGCATTACTGGCTGGGCCAAGATAAGAGCTCAATTAGCTGTGTGGGCAAGGACCTTGACTCTATCTCCAGTGACTAATCCCATGGCTTTTGTTATGATTAGCAAGAGCAGAGTTTTAATCTTGGCTTCTGAGTGGCTGGCATAGGCCCAAACACAACTGATTCATTAGCAGTTAAAAATGCACTTCTGCTGCGAGTGGCACAATTGAGCGCCGCACGATGGCTACATGGTATTTATATCACCCAATCTACCAATCTCTGCCGCTCATTGGCTCCGGCAATATCAGCGACAACACTCGTTGGCAGGCAATTCAATTAAGTTTTTTAACTGAAATTAATTCATCCACCTTGTTAATATTTTAGCAAGCTGGGCCTCTGGAGAGTTATCATCCGCAGTAACCCACTCATCTTCCTGGGGAGATGTCCTGCCTACATGCTTGAACTGATGCTGGTTTCTTGCAAATATATTTCTAGCTACTGCAGCATTGCCCAGGGAGTTCTGTTGAGGCCCACAATCTCCACAGAACTTGAGAACTACTGTGGATCTCAGAGTACTACAACACAAAGAGGGTCCCCAAACGAAATGCTTAATAATTCAGCAGCGAACCATTGAAAACAGTCAAGGACAGTCCTTTCAATCTCGCATTTGGTGCGCAAACTTTCAGCGAGGCATTGTAAGGATCCTTGATTTAAAAATGTAGCGACAAAAAAAGTAGTGTGAGGATGAACCTTTTCGAGGAACAACGAGAGGATGCTACAGTAGTATAGACTTGAGGTGGGAAGTCTGCATAGAACATGATTTAGTAGTATATATTTGTGCTGACAGATCAAAGGAAAGTATAAGAGATCTACTGTGGTAGTCGCTTCTGCAGTAAAACCCATCTTGCATGATGCTGCACTTTGTAGCACTCACACTCTGCAGGGGGAAACGTAGCGCGCCATCTGTTCTCCGATCCCCGGCAACAAACAACAGACAGACCAGCGCAGCAGACAGACCAGCAGACACAGGCGGGCACCACTCCCGCACCAGCAAAGAATTGTGGGAAACAGGGAGGCAGCTTGCACAGACGCAAGGAAGCTAAATGTGGGATGAAAGCAGTCATCAGCTGCTTGGATTTGATCAGGAGGCCCGGGCTGACACCGCACACCGAGGAATGATGCAAATTGAGGCAGACACTGCAAAGGAACCGCCGCGCAATGAGAGAGACTCTCGATAGAGAGAGAGACCAGGAGAAAGGGAGATGATGTGTTAGGGCAAGAGACGAAGGAGAAAGAGAGAAGACAGAAAAAAGAGAATGTAGCCGCTGTACAATGAGAGAGCCACAACACCAAGTATAAAAGCAAGGGAGAATAGAGAAAGGCTAGTGCATTTTAAGAGACAGCCTGCAACAACAGAGACTTGACAGTGTGTGCAGGGGTTGCGAGAAGCGAGAAAGAAAGGGAGGAGAAGAAAGAGGAGGGGGAGATATGAGGGTGCAATTCAATTTTAATCTGAGATGCCAGAAGTCTGCACAACTTGCCTCAATCATCATGGTAAATAGCCCGATGCATGTTATTTTTGGATTAAGATTTATGTGGGTGGCTCACCGCACGCAAGCCCACACCCAAACAAATATGAACAAACGTGTGAGTTCACAGTCTGTCACAAACCGCTGTGGAACAAACACACACACATAATCTGAAAGTGTTAAAAGATGGAAGAGAGACCAGATCTAATTGCCTAAATATGCTGCGGACGTGAAAAAGGCTTAAGCTTGCCCCCTAGTGTTCATCCGAGTCCCTGATGGCATCAGAACAACACTGTGCAAAGAAATCTCCATCTTATCAAGGTATCGTATCTGTGATTACATCTTAAAATCTACTTGTCCTTAAACAAGCACAGAAAAAAAATCTGCCAATGGGGTTATGTTAGAATTTGACCTGTTTCAACGCACACTTGTTTAATATTACTCCAAAAACAAAGTGTGATTTTCATGATACTAGTACAGCTAGATAATATAATTATCACATCTTGCTGTTCATAAATAAATGTGGGGATGAGAATAAATATATCTTGTAAGGGCATACAAGTATGTTGATTAATAATAAAGCAGTTTGGCATGAAAGGCCATAAAAAAAAAGCCTGTCCTACACTAAAAAAGAAAACAGCGAGAAACAGATCGCTTCATAACCAACAGCGTATAAGCCTGACATCAAAGTCAACACTACATTAATAGAGAGATTAATTATTTGAAAGATATAAAAGAATGTGATCCATTAACAAGACCTTCTTCTTCTCAGCTCTGGAAATTCTCCATTGTGTATCGCCAGCAGCAGTTTTGATTTAATAACATGCAATGATTCAACACCGAAATGCCAGCACCAGACAGCAAAATGAGGAAAAGACAAAAAAAAACTACTTACATTTTAACATGCTTGAACTAAGGAAATGACATCAAGTTATTTAATGAAACTGAAATTGGATGTAGACTCTCTAACATCAACATGACTGAGCCACCATAATCAGAAAGTTCATGAAAAGCCGTCCAACAGTAGATTAGAAGGTACAGAAGTTTAATTGAATAAAAACTATTGCCACAGCATCAGCACAAACTATGATCATCTCTAGAGCAAAGAAATGTCTAAAGTGCTCTTTGTCTTCATGTAGTACATTTCCATTTTTGTCAACCGTTTCCAGCTGCCAGGAAAACATCTGTCTGTGTCTGTGAAAAAAACATATTCATGAGGAATGTTGCCCTTGCATCCACGCTGTGCACCAGAGAGATGCTCTAAAATGTTTTTGTCCCTTGTATCTCTTCGTTTTGAGCTAAGCATTGTAATTTGACAGCTTAAATCCCAGTAGCCAGTGCTATGAAAGGCAAATCACAGGAAAGTGACTGTAGCAGCTTAGCTGTCATCACCTAAACGTGGTTATTGGTGGCGCTTGTAAAATATCACTGAACAGTGTCGATAGCCCTAATCAAGGTACATTCCCATTATTAACACCTTGTCAAGAAAGGATTTGTCCTCCGGATAGGCTCTTATATTAGCAGACAAGAGGACAAAACCTGGATCAATAGTACATTTGTAAACAAAACAGGAGCTTGAAACAGTAAACCAGGCCATGAGATGGCATGAAGTTTATTAAATACAAATGTGGAGCCTCACATACAATACTGTACTTGAAGGATGCAATTAAATACTGCAAATATATTATTGAATTTAACCATTTTTAATAAGTAATAAGGACAAATTATTTTTTTTTGCAATCAAAAATTAGACAATGGACCAATTTAAAGATATATGTAATGATTACTTTCATTATTGCCTTAATCGTCTGGTATTTTACTCTGTTTAGGTTACTGGTGAAGTTAGGTTAGATTGCTTAGAGGTAACACCATTAGCTTACTTGTTTTGTGTGGCCAATAGTCCGAAAGAGCCCAGAGATATCCAGCCTCTAACGGGTAAACTCTAAATGACTGTATTTATATAGTACTTTTATCCAAAGGGCTTCACAATTTGCCAATCATTCCCCCACTGAGACACACTCACACACCAATTGCAGTGAACTCCCTTCCAAGGCACTGGCCTCACCATCAGGACCAATTTGGGGTAATTCATGAGCAACCCTGTGATTAGTGGACGACCTGCTCTAAGTCCTGAGCTACAGACATGAAAATGAGAGAGGGAACAAATCATCCCATTTAAAAAAGGCAGAACAAGATAATATTTGATATTTCTGCATGATAAATGACTCACGCATTTCATTTTGTGTCAGTAAAAACAATTTTTGACTTATTGTTTTAGGAGTAGACCAGTGCACAACACAGGATTAATTGTTCATTCAAATCCTCGTGCGTTCTTCCCTATTACCACTTATGCATTAGAGCTAAATGGTGTAGTGACACACGGTGTTGCTCTGTGGTGTTTTCGTTCCCAGACTTTTTCAGTCTGGGAATCCTAACACTGGAAACCCTGACTGTCTACGATGCTGGCTACCAGTCAAAACTCTTGCTTGTTGAGGGCCAGTTCTTGGTTGGGGCAGGAAACGCCTACGTGCTACACAACAGTCTGTGTTAAAAAACAAGCTGCTTATTTTGGCTGCATGATTTTGCAATTAAAATTCTACTTGTCAAAGTAGCACTGGGCCAAACACCAAAATTCAAACACACTCTTTAATGAGAAAAGAAGTGTCATAAAAGGAACAGAGAGGAATGTGACAGATGACCATGGTAACAGCCTTGGTAGCTCAATGTGATGGAGGGCCATGGCCTGGTAAAACCTAATCAAAAGTTGCTAAGTGTTTTCTATCTCACTCTTTTAACTTTTAGTCTTGTCTCTTGTCTTCTCATTATGATTTAACAGGGCATAGAAAAACAACGCTGACAACCCCCTGATACTTAGACCTATTATCTAAGCATTTCTGCTTCCCTTAGTGGAACAAATTGGTTGTCTTAACCACGACTCTCTTACACGGCGCAAGATACAAAAGGGGAAAGGGCCACAGGAAGAAAAGCATGTGTTTCTCACAAAATAAAGCATCTAATTTAATGGATTTTGAAGCAGTATTTTCTCTCTTTTATTTTCTCTCTTTTTTTTTACTTGAGAGCTTGTTCCTCTGCTAGAAATGGTCACTCGACACAGACCTGGACATGGAGGTTATGATCTAATTTCTCTCCCCCAGATGAGTCTGACCAAGGAATCCTATATGGACAAGATAAGCACCTGCCCTTTGTAACTGTAGTATGCTATTACACAGGGTTGTACAATCTCCTCTGTGAAGGCTGCTTCTGATACAGCATGGCAGAGCTTACGAGTGAAAATGCAAAGCCATCATCTTATTTGAAAAAAAAGAGACTTTGAGGATTACAGGTTTTTTTAAATATTTTTTTCCCTAAACAGGATATCACCACACAAAGCAGGGATAAGCAAACAACACCGGGAAATCTGCTTGTACTTTTAAATGCACTATCAGGCCTGTTTGTATTTGAAATGCTTTCTTGTTTGACATTTCCATATGTGTGTATACGCAAAGGGATTCATTTCTTTTAGAAGTGTGCATGTTTGGGAGCCAAGCTGACCAGCTAGACAGTATTGGCAGTAGAATGAAGCCAATAGTGAAGGTGGAAAAAGACTCCAGATCAAAGGCAAACATCAATGGACTGTTGTCACCTTAGCTAATGCCATTATTCAAACTCCAGTATTTCCTTTTCTGTCAATAGGATCTGGCACCAAGCACTAACAGTCTGTTGCTTTCTGCCCCCTCTTTGAGACTAATATCCTACCAGGAGAACTTATCTGATGGGACTTTATACTTAAATCGACGCTTTGAAGATCAGGGCTGAGGTCACCATTTGGAGTCTATTCCCTAAAAGAGCTTATACTTTCTTGTGAGCGCTGAGACTAGACATACTCCCCAAAACGGAGTCGATAAAGTATCTGCTCATCAGGAGAGTGTGACAGCCTGAGAGATGAGACCACATCAATCATGTGGACTCCAATAGCCACTCTGTGGCTCAGAAAAAAAGTGAGCTCAGACTGGCAGCTCTTTAAATAGGCACCAAAGGAGCCAACTGAAGACCCTCTCCAACTCTGTTATTTGGAGAGAGGTCAAGAGGTCATTATGCCCTTAAGAACGTTCGGGTTTTCCACCGCTGTGTTGATTGAGAAACCCTTTCTGAATCCCGAAACGAGCACTCCCTCTTTTTCATTTTTTAATCACTTATACTAAAGTCAAGCTGATGCTCTAAGCAAGATTTGCCTGTACCTTCATGGAGGAAATCAAACGGCATGCAAATTCCTGAATAAAAAGGAAGATGTTAAAAGACCAGCTCAACCTCCCCTCAGCCTTTTTCATTGTCACGTCTCAGTTCTGCCATAAAAAAAAAAAAAACTTTGCAGAAATGCAAAACGGGATGCGTGATGAACCCAAACCAGCTCTGGCATCAGCTTCCCCAGGGCAACTTCAGAGCAGGCAAGTCACAGCAGCAGCAGCTGTTGTGTTCTGGCACCTGTTGACTACGGATGTCACCCGAAATCTGAACACGTGTCTGTGAGCTACTTAGAAACACGCTGCCTTTATATTTCTGGGGAATCCTGGAACTTGTTTTGATGCGTTGTGTTGGTGGTGTGAATGTATTTAGACAGAGGTCCCATGCCGACTTCTGACCTACTTTCTCTTTCAGAACTATATTTTGACATTTTCTGTCCAACATTGAACCCTGCAGTTAAACATCGCTATGCTATTTGGTTCTTTTCACAAGTCAAGTCAAATCTTTTCACACTGCACATTTACTTTTAAAATACCATCCTACTGTTGTACACCACATTCCAGTTTCAGAAAAGCTAAATGTAGGGAACAAAAAACGCTATTTATTCAGTGTGACTTCTTATCAGTCCAGCAGCGCTCCAGAAAATGTGTCACAGAAAAGTAACCCTTTCAAGATTGAAAAGTGCACTC
The DNA here is from genome assembly GCA_028564955.1 of Terapon puta. Classification (NCBI taxonomy): domain Eukaryota; kingdom Metazoa; phylum Chordata; class Actinopteri; order Centrarchiformes; family Terapontidae; genus Terapon; species Terapon puta. The sequence continues at coordinate 14,414,640 of JAOXYL010000086.1, read as the reverse complement.
TGCTAATTTTACACATAGAGCTCAGTTTACTTACCACGGGGAGTACTATTCAGCCTGTGAAAACAGTTCTATAATTTCCTTTCTGGCCCTGAAGGGATTACTCCAAAGTCACAAAAAATTACCCTAATGATGTCATTGCGATAAAATTTATCAGTAAAACTATTGTGAACTGGAGTTTGAAATATATGTGAATTTAACCAGGAAGTGAGGGTTTAATAAAATAACTTGTTCAGTTTGCATCATGGCAAATGTAGGATTCAGTGTTTTTGGAGCTTAACCCAAACTGTAGTCAGCTCTAAAGGTCACAATATCTGGATGCCTTCAGTGCTCAACTTGATTGATTGATTGATGAAGCCCTTTAATCTTTGTCACGAGCACAAGTACAAGTACAAGTACAGGCGAAATTGCAG
>JAOXYL010000086.1:14367179-14396990 GCA_028564955.1 Terapon puta | reverse complement strand
AAAGAACTAACTAACTAATGTTTTGCTTGTTACTGTGCAGATTAGAGGTGTGTGTGTGTGTGTGTGTGTGTGTGTGTTTGCGTTTGGCGCATGTTGTCGGTCATACAGCAGTTTAACCAAACCCAGAGAGCAGGGCAGAGCAGAGTAAACTCAGATCAGGACGTCTGATGTGTCTTTGCTCGTGTGTGCTCTCCTCGGAGCGCTGATGCCCGGCGTGGGTTGTGTCATTGCGCAGTAACCCGGCAGGATCCTCCCGTCTGCTTGATGGGAAAAAAAAAAAAACTTTGCAGAGACCCCCCGTCGTCTAACGTGTACTCACCATCGATAATGACGGTCTTCATGATTTGCACTGGGGGGGTTGAAATCCAGAAGCTGAATAAATCCAAGTCGAGTGAATCCCAATCCCAGGATATCTGCGTCTTATTGTAATTTTTGTCCGGGGGGGTAACTGCAAATCCAGTGCACGGTCGGAGACGGACAGCCTGAAGCACCCCGGCACCCTTCAAACTTTAGCCGTAGGTCTTCCCGAGTGGGGAGCCACGTCTCCGGCTGCACCCGAGCTCAGTCATTTGGACGAGGGATTGGAAAATAGTCAGCAATAAACATCCAAATTAGGATCAGCGCACTCGACACACCAGTCGACACCTCCCCAAAAGAAAAAAAAAAGAAAAAAATATATATAGGACGCGTAAACAGCTCCGGAGAAGAGCTTCAAAGTGTTGACGCACAAGTGGAGAATCAACGGCGCAGGCGAAAAATCAGTATTGGATCCATGTTTTTGAAACTGCAGCTCATATCCAGTCCGATCACTCTTGCCCCGCTGTATATTTCCCAAGTAGACGGAGAAAAGTGTGGCGGATGCGCACGGATGTGTCGGCCGCACTGGCGAGCGTCAGTGTGCGCGTCTGCCACGGGGAGGTGGAGCGGGAGGGCGGGGCGGAGAGGTGCGTTTGGCGGAAAGAGAGGCAAAGAGGCTGAGAGAGAGAGAGAGAGAATTCAGAGATGAATGTTTTATGGGAATGTGTCACGCTGCAAAAAATATCCCTCTTAAACCTCAAAGTGGAATTTTCACATCAATCAAGGCAAAGCCGGGGAGACTTTTTACGCATTTCATTTTGCCGTATTTCCTGCCCGGCTCCACTACAGTTATTTATAGAAGAGCTCACAGACAAACACCGCGCTGGGGGTAAAAAATAAACTATTTACATAACTGATGGACTTCATGGATTTTAAGAGAGACTTAATGACTTATTCAGACGGACATTTCTTGCAGCGCAGGGCTGCGCTCTAATGAATGTTTTATGTGCGGGGGGGGCGGGGGTGGGGGGGTGCTGCTGGGTGATGCTGGTGGGTGGGTGGGTGGGTAGGCAGGTGACGTGAGGCGAATCTCTTTGGATCGGACACGGCCAGGCACGCACATGCATACGAAAACAGCCTCCAAAGACAGGCGGAGAGGCAGGCCCGCCGCCGGGACCCCCCCCTCCCGAGGACCGGACAGTTTGGCGCTCCCCGGTGTTGTAGGTGGAGTTGTTAAAGACAAGAAAGACAGAAAGAAGAAAACGAAACAAAACAGTGATTTCAGTCCTGCTTGGTTAAGCGGCCAGAGTGAGGAACATTTTAAATCCCAATCTAAAATGGGACTGTGGGAAAAAAATGCTTTCCTGGTCATTTCTTTCATCTTATTTTTATTTCTGGGACTTTACACCAGCTGGTAAAATCACTGGCTCCGCTTTATGTCTACCCATTGTAATGTACTGCTCACACCTTAAAAATTCTCAAGAAAATAAACGAGATGATTGGTATATATAATTATGAAATTATCCTTCAGTTCAGGCAGATCTTTCTCTCTTGTGTGTCTGTGTGTTTTCTCCATATAGTCAAAGTGCCTGTGGGCATCGCATGTCCTTGCTGAGAATCCGACATTATGCATTCCGTTTTCTTTGCATTTGATATGATAATGGTTGCTTTTACAAAATGATTAGGCTATTGAGCAGCACGGACACACTCTGGCGATGCTGATTGGACCGAGGAGCGGCTCACCGTAGCTCCAGTCTGCAGCTCTGCTTTGGTTGGTTTGCTGAAGCCCGGGGGGATTGGATCTACAGCAAGAGCCGCTGTTATCTCTGGGCAGCACGCGCCCCCTACCGACACACATAAGAACAGACCTTCAGCACAATGGACAGAGAGAGGAAAGCATCTGTGGCAGATTGCCCTCAGAGACCCAGAGGAGATATACTGAATGTGTGTATGTACACTCTGGCAGATAAATGATTGCATTCACAGTGGGGACCATGTTCTTAATGCTTATAACACTAAATATAAGGGAATCTGGATTTTTTCCATCTGCTGGCAAGAGCATCCATAACAAAATATGGGTAACTTTCCAAATTGCGCACTCAATCTTTCACTTGAAATAGCAGTTTAGCTCTTGAATTGTGACACATACAGAAAATACACGCGTGTGTATCATGAGGCACAGTGGCACAGGATCAAATGCTTGCATTAATTAAACTATAGTGTGGAGAGAGAGAAAAAGACAACGGATTACCACAGGGAGCAGGTGAATGGAAACCGCAGCCAGGTGGGTGGTGTAGTCGAGTGAAACGGAGGTATGTACAGCGGGCTAATCCCAAGCTTACAACTACCACCAATATTGAATCACACCATCGGAATATGTCAGTGAGCCACTCGCCTGGTATTTGCGCACAGTGGAGACCGGCAGGGACAGATGGCCAGTGGAGACACAGTCCAAAGCCGCCGCAGCAACCTGCTGAGAACGAGGTCACCCCGCGAGAGAAGGAAATGCTGTCACCTTTCACATCCCTCTCTGTTTCTCCTGCACTTTCCTGAATGCATCCATGTGGGCAAACACGTGTGTGCATAATCATGCACTTGTGTGTTGTGTGCGCCCTGGAGTATACTCCCCTAGGGAAAGTGACCCTGGTCGGGGCTTTATGAGGCTTTTCTTAGAAGAGAAAGTGGCGATAATGAAGTGATATAATGGCTACTACTACTACTACTACTAGTAAGAATAATAATAATAATTGTTATTATTGTTATTATCATTATTATTATTACTAAAAGGGCTGATAGGCAACAGAAACGACACGCATTCAAATGCTGCACTTCCTCAACCAAAAGTATGTGTAACTACCACAATTTATATATAGAATTACAGAAAATGTATGTTGAAGTGTGTTAACACAATTGTGGTGATAAAAGTTTCTTGTATGTGTTGAGAAACTCACTTCAAACACTAATATCATTAAAAACACAAAAAACATGAGTTGCATATTAAAAGCACATCTTAATTAAGCCACAGCGTACAGTGTTGACGTGGTCATAAAAATTGGTCACAACAAGACATTCCTAGAGTATAACCACTCCTTAATATATTTCCAGATAGAAAAACACTTATTTGGCTCACTGGTTAAGATGTCTCCTTGTGCAAGAAAGTGAAAGGTGTACTGTAACTGATTACTATACCTCCCCCAGCTCATTATGCAACATGCCCACTCAATTCTGACTCCTCCGCTGATTCCATTATAGTATATCACAATGATATGTGCCAGCAAGTGAACAGGACACAGGTAAATTGTCAAGGGAGCTTTGAGGCTGGAGGCCTTGCACAATGAGCGACTGTAAATTAACTAAGGGTGGATCATTGCCATGCGAATGGAAAAAAGGAGATTGGGGATCTTTAATTCATGACAGTAATGAAATGAGTCAAGCTGTTGAGTCTCAAAGGCAACAGATCCCTAGGCTGGGGCTCCACTATTCTTTTCATCACAAGTCTGACGGATCAAAAGGAGAATGGGGGTATAAATGACTTCCTTTGGTAATGGGGAAGTTAGCTGTGTCCTGCTGCCACAGGAGCTACAGTACAACCAGTGTTAATTACAGTCTGTGAATGAATTCTAAAACTGAAGGCTTTTACTCACTCAAGATTATAGAAGTTTAGATATAGTATAGAAAAACAAGTCAAGCATAATCCTAGTGCCTCATGCTACTTGTATGTCAAAGGACATCAATCCATCATACAGTCACATCAAGCATGGCTATAGCACAAATGTTTTTCCCTTCAACTGAGCATTCATCATCTCTTCCATAGTCTTCTAAAATATGTAAATATTTCAGCATTGTGCAAGCGGTGCAGGCATTTGTCTCCATAACACTTACTCTGCTGTATGTGGGCATTGCTAGGTCATAACTGTGCTAGAATAGTACATTTGTCACTTTAGGCAATACCACTTTTTTTACAACTTACCCTGAAACCCACAGCATGTGGTGACTGGGATAAAAATCCTTGAATATAATAAAAGGAACAAAAAAAGCAAAGGAAGAATATCAAAAACCTTTGTAAAGAAAAGGAAAGAAAATGCAAATCCTCTTCTGGGAGGGAATCTCTGCTGGCTTACTTTCGGAGTATGTGTTTGTGAAAAATGTTGGGTAAGGCCAGTTCAGTGAAATACCATTATATTTTACATTATTTGTTAGAATGAGCTTGTTTTATTGGTCTCGTAATTTGTGGATTGTTCCTTTATGCGAAAATGGACAACACACACCATATACACATAGAGTAATAAATGAAATGCATCAGCAAATCAACAAAATACATAAAAAGAAAAAAAACACCTAGCAAAGTGATCACATTGATTAGGATTAGATAGAGAATTAGGACAAGCCATGTAAGTATCAATTTAACAATGTTAAATATGTTTTTGATCCATCAAGTCTCAAGATTAGGTATTGGCCACGTACAGCAGAGGACAAATGCTTAAGAACCTCCACCCCCATCTGCCAAATACAATAACACATAGATTATATCCGATTAACTAACCCATCCTCAGCTGCTCAGACAGAAAATAGATGTCTAAAAATGTGAAGCCAGTGTGCACTGTACGTGTGCACTTGTTTCACAACAGTGGCCACCCATGCATTCAAAGAAAGTGTATAAATAAATTTTAATCAGTATTGTACTGATGAAACTCTATAGCAAGGAATCTGAAATGATGTTGTCTGGTGTGTTTTATATATACAGTCAGCTGTTCACGTCTGTGCATTTTCTGTAAATATTATGTTCAGAGTTGTATTTGAGATCTTGTCTATGAAAGTGTAAATATTTACTACTTTTGGGGGCGGCTGTGAAGTAAAGCAGAGTCACAAGGTTTGTGGTTCAGTGCACAGCCACTTTTTTAAAGGCTAAGATGCAAATAATCAGGTCATATAGCTTGCATAGTAACAACCATCACTGTGTGAGTGTATTGTGGAAGTTTTGAACTGTAGATACAGCTATGGTCCTATGTACTGGGTCTCATTATGTGCATATGTATGCACATAGTATAAATTTTGGGTTAGCTATAATGTCTTTAACACATGTTGGACACCAGCGGTGAAATTAGCTAGAATCAACTTTATGACTACTGTATAATTATGTCTTTGTGCATACTTTTCCAACTATATTGAAACTCTTTGAGAATATTGGTAATTTTCCATCACACTGATAAGGCATCTTTGAATTGAAATTGCCCTTGAGGAGCAGAATCCAATCACAGTGTTGTTTTCCCTCACAAGTGTCATTACTCTCAGTGGCATCAATTTCTTATTTTTATTTTTTGCTTTTCTGCTCCTTTCTTCTCCAAACTTGCAGGACAAAGAGTTCTCTCGGCTCTCCAAGCTCTTGCTCATTAGGCCTGGGAGTCAGATATTAATTCTGGCCTGGGTGAAAACCCTGTCGCCATTAAGATCGGGTGACAGCTCATTTTCCTTGGTGGCCTGCAGAAGACAATAGCAGTGATGGAATTGTTTTTTCCACTCTGTAACCTCATTAACTCATTGGAATAAAGACAATGTGGAGTTGTTTGCATTAAGCTGTAATTATGCTGATTCACTCTCTTTCTCCCTCTCTCAATCTCTCTCTCTCTTCTCTTTCCATTTGCCATTTTAATTAGATTCTCCTCTGCTCAAACATTGACAATGTGGACTTGCTTTTGACTCTTGAATTAAAAATCCACCCATCATTTCCTATATGGATTTGAGTGTTGTGTATGAGCCGAGAGGGAAAGGAGACAGGAAAGGGAAGGTAGGCAGTAACAAAGGGGCCCCATGTAAACATGCCATATGTCTTCACTAGTCATATATTACCTGGCTTGACAAGGCTACATTCCTTGAGCCTGTCAGTGGGTCGGAAAGGACAAGTATGTGGAAATTTATTCTGCAACTTCACGTGTTCGGTGGCCTGACCTTGATTTTCTCGTCCTTTTCAAGTGAGAGCCAGAGATGGGGAAAAAAGAGAAAAGAAAGATGGAGAGAAAGAGTGATGCTTGGTTGAACAGAGGCTTTGTGCATCTGTCTCATGGATTTGATTTGTTGTCTACTGGGTGATAGGGGCACATACAGCGAGGAGCATTGTATACATGTGATGACATGAATGAGAATATGTAGACAAAAAATTCCCAGCTTTCTTCCGAATCCTTTCATCAAGAAATGCCTATGTGATTTTAGGAAACTATTTTTCATTTCATCAATAAATAAATAAATAAATAAATAAATACGGCTTACCCGAAGCAAGAGGGTAATGAATTTACCCTGAAATTTGTCCTAAAAACCTATGAAAACAGGTGTACAAACAAAGGCTTGGGCCCAGGAACATTTAAGGATCCTTCTTATTTCCACGTTAAAAAAATGACCCAAACTATGTAGCAGCCAATAATATCAGAAAAAAAGAAAGACAAAATAAAGCCTTGGTGCTCCAGACATCAATGGCAACAGTGGTTTGATGGTGTGGTTTAACCACAAACCACATTTGAAATGTGGTGTGACCACGTGGGGCTTAACAGTGTCCATATTAATGGATTGTCTGGTGCCACAGAGAGAGGGTTTTTGGAATGAGAGGAGCCCAGTTTTCTCGGGACCGGATGTTGCACGAGTTTGATCTCAGAGCGGGAACTCTTGCAATCAGCGACTCAACTGTCTCTGAAGTGGTCATCATCAGCTTCATCCTCGTCATTTTTCTTTCACCTTTACTTAGACACTTTCATATCTAAACCGGTCACAGCATCAGTGAGGTGACAAAGCAAACACTGTTGCCTTTGATGTCTGAAGTGGTGACATCATCTGTGAGGTCACAGAACAAAACAAACTCTTGATTCCGGTCTCTAAAATCCAGACTTTCATTTTGTCCATTTTGTGCATCACAGCACCCACAGTGATAATTAACAGGGCCAACAACTTCATTCAATCAATCAATGTCAGGAATTGGCTGAAAAGTGTAAGTATGTATTACAGATGTATAGATTATAGATCATATTTTACATACTAATATATTCATTTAATTCCTTTCAACCACAATGACATTTTCAGTTCTTGGTGCCTTTTTGTCTGAAAGTCATTACTTAATGAGAAACATTTGTGTACCTCAGATGAATTTCAAACAAGTTCGAAATGTTTTTAATGAAGTTGTGAAAACCTGTTTACAAGTTTGCAATATGGACTGTAAGATTTTTATTTTTCCAAAAATGGTTAGCTCCCGGAGGCTGCAGCATTCCTTACACCTCATGTTCAAGTGTTGGAAGGTTGGAACAGCAGACTGATAACTTACTATTCTTACCTTGCCTTAGGGCTAAATATAATAGCTGTTTCTTCAGTGAATGCTCAGCAAATTGCACAGTGTTATTGCTATATGAGATGTTCATTTTGTAATTATTAAGGTGTGCCCAAAATACATGCATGAAATGCATTCTAATTCAAAACAAATTTTGATTGTGAATTGTGTTCACACTGAAAGCAACAAAATATGGCAAAAGACATGGAGGGGCTGTTTACAGCTTAAAAAGATTCAAGATAGCTTTTATTATTCCCACAGGGAGAAAATTCACAATGTAACAGCAACAAGACACACAGTGGATACAATAATAGGAAAAAAAAGGACGTAGAATAAAATGCCAAAGTGTCCTGTAGAGGGTGGGATGTTTTTCCAACAGGGATGACGGCTTTGCCATCATCCTCCTGTGGCCTACAAACTTCAGTCCAGGGTCATCCCAGGACAGTCCATTCTCCCCCTGTCCCTGTTGGTGATGCTGCTGGTTCAGCAGACTAGTCCATAAAAGATGGCTGATGCCACCACAGAGTCATAGAAGGTCCTGAGAAGTGGTCTTTGAACACCAAAACACCTCAGCCTGCTGAGCTGGAAGCTGTTGCCCTTCCTGACCAGGGCATCAGTGTTGTCTGACCAGTCCAAATTATTGTTCAGGTTAACACCTTGGTACATGTGGGATTACTCGATGTCCATTCCCTGCATGTTCACCGCTGATGGAGAGTGGTTACACCTGTGGAAAACCAGTCCATGAGGTCCTGAATAAATTCTGAATGAATGAATGAAAATAACTCCAGAAAAACATTTTCAGGAAGCATTACATTTTAATTAAGGTATTTTCTTGTTTCTACCTAAGTTTAAGTGGCATTTTAGATATAAATTGATCAATGTTGCTATAGGTGTAGTGACAATCCTCCCCTAAAATGAAAAACATGTTCTTCTAAATAACAGTCAAGGTGTCACTAAACTGGGGGTCATGTTCTTGGAACCATCCTCATTTTACAAATATCTCTGTATGCTATTGTTTGAGCACTTTTTTGTATGTTGCAGCCATACATCAGAACAATTTGTCCTGACTTGCCCTGAATTGAAAAACAACTCAGAACAATGGAGTCTTACATAAAGAGGCCATATTGCACTCCCTTGGAGTCCAAGTCGATGCAGGTCACATTAAAAGTGTACAAGGTGAGCTGACAAGCACCAACTGAGGCACTACTCTCTTGGTACCTTATTTCTTAAGTCCCTCTCTTTCCAGGTTATTTAAGGGTCTAATACTATCTCTATGGTAGATAAAGCCGATTACACGCAGTCTCTGAATGGAATTAGGTAATTTGCATCACTTATTCACTAAAATCTCCAAAGCCAACCTCACTCCAACCGCTCCCTCTTTCGACTTGATCTTTTTCCTTACGATCAGATTTTGAACCTGAATAACTGTTCACCAGTATGTCCGACATATGGTAGATTAGACACAGTAGCTAGTTTTCTTTTAAATGTAGAGGTCACACACACACACACACACTACACACTAAAGCTGATCCAGGAGAAATGGTTCAAACAAGGTGCTTGCCTCGGTTCCACCTATCAAATTATTAAAGGAGTCTAGGATTTACCACCAAATTCAAGGCTATTTTGGGACTTCTGTTGTTGTCAAACTGAGTGAAGGCAGATCTCATTGTAGTTCTGAATCAGATTGGATTATGAGCTTAGTCTATTTTTTTCTGTTCTCTCATTGCATTAGTCTTGGGGAAACCATCACAAGGAGTGCAATGATGCAGTACTTTTTCCCAGCACAATCCGATTTGATGTATTCCTCAAGACAATTACTGTCTTAAGTCATTCCTTTTCAGTAAATGCAACATGACTTGCAACAAAGTTATTTCAGAGAACTTTATCAATTGATGATCTTTCAATCCACTGAAGTCCAATATCAAAATTCAAACCTTGGACGCAGCTACTGAGTTTATGATGTGAAATCATATAATGAGATCTTCTTACTCCCTAGATATATAGATGGTATCATACTACGATATCAATAATGTGTGGCATACATGTATAACACTGAAAGACCAAGATTGATCTGATGACATGCTCATGTTTGAATTTAAATGTGGTCTGCTGTTAAATCTTTCAGAATAATAAGGTTTCCTGTGAGGTACTGAGATTCTAATCAGTCTTGTATAGAATCAAAATCTTTCTCCTCTAAGCTTACAAAAAGCGATAAGACATGAACATCAAGATTGAATACCCGAGGCCACTAAAAGAATGACCCGAGCACATGATTAACCACAGAAAAACATGCTATATTTCTCAGATTGTCAGTAATCTTGTCAGTCTGGCTTGCACAACTATTCATTTTCTTTAAAAAAAAATCCTCTGCTTGCCAAAAAAAACTCTAAAAGCCTCTTAGCAGAACATATAAATATACATAGTTTCCTAGAAATACTGTGTAAATCTTCCTTTTCCATTTCACATGTACGCCTGCTCAAATGAATTACAGATGAGGAGGTCCATTTGATTTAGGGAACTTGCCCATGTACAAAGGCTTTCAAGGTAGCCCTGAGCAGGAAGTGAAAGACTGAGCTGGGTATCTCAGAGCCTGGCAGGATGCAGCTGCTTTTTTTGCCTCCCTTGCCTATGAAATTGATGGAAAATCTTAAGGGTTTTAGCCTGAGGTTTCTCTACGTAGATATTCAAAAACTAGGTAAACCCAAGGTCTTTTTGGTAAAAATAAAAAACAGCAACTTTGGTTTAAAGTAGTGGCTTGCAAAACTTTAGTTTGGACAGATGCTTATGCCCATTTGGAAAAACATTAGCACTGCCTGTTGTGGAATGCAAAGACGCATACGACTGCTACTATTTATATTAAAACCAATTTGTGATCCAGTCTACAGTAAGTGAAATATTTACTTCTACCCATGTTAGTATGATTTCTCAAGGAGAACATGGTCCTCTATCATGTGAACACAAGGCACTTATGAGCTTAGTGCTTAGTCGAAAAATGAATGAACAATGGAGAGAAATCCATTGTATTTCTCATAATAGGCACTAGGGGAGCATACATGGATTGTGCCACTTTACTACAGAAAACAATGACATATGGTTGAAACCTTTAAGGGTCAACCTGAAGTTTATTTCTACCTCTCCATGTCCAATACATTTTTGAAAAATATGTAAGTGATTGATGGCTCATTTGTCCTCCTGTGACACCCTTCACATGTCCTGCAGCCACAGATTTGACTCTTCGACCTGCCATCTGCAGAGCGAGGCACCACACCGGGATAGACCATTTGTTAGCATTTTCGTGGCTCTGTTGGGCATTTCTACTAGTATCTCGTGTCAGTGGGTGGAATGGATATTCATTAATAGTACGTTTTTGATAAAAAGGAGAAAGAACTTCAATGTATAGAATTCAAGCTGAATAAAGGCAGCCTACTAGCCTCTGCATTAAAACACAGTGCTGCTTGAAATTATCGTTCTGGTAAACAGTGGGTAGGAGATATTTATCCCTTCATTTAGCATTTGTGACATTTAAATGGATGTATGTAGCAAACATAATATGGCTCTCCCCAGTGGTCAACAGTAGTGAATTGCAGCCCTGTTATGAATGTGTTGAACTGCATAGATGTGAGGTAACGCGTCATTGGTTGGTTGATCTCTGCTCACTTGAAATTACATAATAAAGGTTCAGATACATTTGGTCGCCAATTAAACTTGGAGAGATCAAAGAGACGGAATGATCATAGTTCAGGTGGTAAGAGACCTGTTGTGGTGAGCTCAAAGGCCGGACTTCATCTCTGCTAGACTAGACGTTCTGGGCAGCTGCCTCCACACAGTCCCATGGCTAACAGCTCTCACTTTGTCTCTCTGCAGGCGTCTGGCCCCGGGCTACTGGCTATCTCCACAAAAGGTCAGCAGGAACCCTCTGGGCTCATAAAGACAGGCCAATTAACACACCCGCACTTGCAAACCTGCATTATTTATTCAGGAACCCTCCTTAGGATGAGAATGGGAATGAGGGAGGAGGCAGGGAGGATGTAGGAAGAGATGAAGGAGATCAATGGAAATGTGGAGTTTAATTACCATCAGCTCGGCAGGCCATCTTCACAGGACTAAATCCTTGGCAGGGGCTGGCGGAGAAAGACCGACAGCACCCGGAGCCAGTATCTGTGTTTCTGACACGTTTCACTATTCACAGTGGTGTTGTGTTTAACAGCACTTAGATCAGGGTGAGAGCAGTCCTTCTTGACAGGGCCGACACGCTTTATGATGAATAATGAAAGAAGTGTTTTCGTCAAAAGCCCTTAATTGGCTTAAAGGAGAAAAGCATTTGCGTAGAGTTTGAAAAACCTCCCTTCTTGTCAGGATGTAATTGAACGTCCTCTGTAGATAACTTTCCAGTCATGATGCCCTTACAGCATCACTAAACACAAATGTGTAAGCCCGGCTCAAGGATAAACACTTAGTTTCACACCAAGTGAAGGAAATGTGATTAAGTCCCTACATCTACACATCAAGCGATAAACATCATTAGATGGAAACCGCCCCGTCTAATTTGTTGTGATGTGCCTGTGATGTCATGATTGGACGTGCTCCTCTTAAATGAGAGCGAGGCAATTCCAGCCCGTTCGGAAAAACACTTTGATTAATCATGCCATGTTGTTGACTGCAATTACGCTGTGATAATGAAACAGGTTATTTCAGGCGTGATTCACGGCAGCTGAACAAAGAAAAGTACAGCTTACATTCTCCCGTTCATAAATGACATATGTGATGCTTCCAAAACAAAAACACACTTACATAACATGGTGATCTACTCACAGTATGCCATGGTAGTTCTTTTCATATGGGACATGTTTTGGTACATCTTTGTTCACACATTGCAGATGCTGTGATTGCATACGTGTTTTATGTTGAATAATGTGTGTAGTTTTTAGTCATGTAAGCAGTGTTTTTTCTGTGGTGCAATGCAAAATGGCAATTTGCATCTCCTTTGAACACACAGAGGAGGGAAATTTCCATCTAATTGTTGAAGCTAGTACAGAACAGTCTTAGTTTTGTGATCTACTTCCCTGACATCAAAGGGTCTAAGCACATACTGAGATTTTTCGCAGGTTTGCCTGTAACGTCTTGCAACATGTTTGCACACAGGGTGTCGGAGGAAATGGAATTCAGTGTGAATCATACTTGCATTGCATTTAATTTGTACAGCATAATGACACCACTTGTTTAGGCAAAAGTGCTGCTGTGGCGGTTTATCTAATTAATGAATGCAAAGTTATGAATTAGACCTATTTGAGAGGATTTTCTCAGGTTAACATCATTCAGTGATACTGCAGATGGATTGCGTTATTTTGCTCACTGACATTCCTTGATATAAATACTAAATATAGGTTTTACTTGTCACATGAACTCTAAACGCATAAAATACAGACAATAAACTGGTTGAACATGTTTATAACAGTATATTGGATCCAGCTTACATTAAACAATGTTAAGCAAATTCTAATTTCACCCTGACTTTAAGTCACATTAATCCATACCACCTCTGGAGTGGGTTAATGGTTTGCCAAATTGGATTTTGCTGTAGAGAGTCAGGTCAGATAGCTGCCACATTCAGCCTGCTAACCTGCCAACCTGTGGGCACGCTCCACCAGGAACACCAGAAACATCGGCAACTGGTCTGAACCACGCTCTCTCCTCCCCCACTGGACTGTTACACATGATAGACAGACACCCTGATGACCTGAGGGCAGAGACATGGAGCTGAGGATGTTAGCAGGAGGGCAGGTTCTCTTGCCTTTGACCGTTACCCCCTGTTGTATTGACTGCTCATAACACAGCCAGTGGTCAATACACTCAGACCCAATTAAAGGCTCCTTTCCTGAACACAGTCAGTGTAATTTCATTGTCCTCTTAGGTGCATTTCATACAAATGACATACGTATATACTGCGCATGTATGGATGTTTTTGTTCTTACAATTCACCTTACCTAACCAGGTAGGCAATCTGAAAGCACATTCAGCTTTACAGTTAGTGCTAGTGCTTTATGAGCATAACTACTTTATACATTTAGTCTAACCTATGTGTAATGATATAGATTTGTGATATTAATATAGAAAACATTTAATGGCAGATCAAATATTAGAATACATTCTTAGATTTTATGAGTACATAAAAAAACACTCAGGGCAGTCTGCAGTTAACAATAAAATAAAATAAATGTGTATTTTTGAGAAACATTTTTTAGAAAATTGTGTGTGTATAAAAAATATGTTTACAGTATATTGTCTTTGAGTATCTTGTTCAAGAGCACTCTGATGAAGATGATGATAATGATAAAATGATGACAGCATAATTGGCAGGTAGATTTGAGGCACACACTTCTCTAATGACAAGCATTATTTTTTTTACTGTCACAACCCAAGTGTTAGATGTGGTCAGGTTGGTGTCCCCCCAGTCACAAGCCCACTTTCCCTAAACTCTACCTCATGGTATTCACATGACCATGAGAAAGAATAAAGGCCATCATGAATCTAATAATTCACAAATTTGAAAGTTACTAAGATTACAAAAGCATAGTTTACAAAATAAATTCAGTAACGTTAGTCTACAGCAGGGGTTCCCAAACCTTTCAGCCCACAACCCTTCAAAATAACAATGACAGGGATTGGTGACCCTCACCATCTCCGGAGTAGCTATTGGCAGAAGTCTGCCATTGCCCAGTTTACATAATTTTCCATTTGGATGTAATTATTATAGCCGCTGAAGGAGAGAGAAATAATGTCATGGGAGAGGAAAAAGTGTGAAAAAAATATGTTTAGAACTACTAATGTTGATTCTTCCTCACCTGAAAATCATCTCGGGATCCCGAATTTGGGAATCTTTGGCCTATAGTTCAGTCTCTGGCTCATCCGTCCCACATGCTGGAGTGGCTTTGAACCAGACATTCATTCATTCATTTTCTATACCTGCTTTGTCCTGCCAGGCAGGGTCACAGGGTGCTGGAGCCTATCCCAGCTTCTTTCGGCGAGAGGCGGGGTACACCCTGGATTGGTCGCCAGTCAATCGCAGGGCTGACACAGAGGGCTGACTCACACTCACATTCACACCTAAGGGCAATTTAGAGTCGCCAATTAACCTGCATGTCTTTTGGATTGTGGGAGGAAGCAGGACTACCGAGAGAACCCACGCAGGCACAGGGAGAACATGCAAACGCCACACAGAAGGGCCTGCCTCAACTGGGGATTAAATGCAGAACCCTCTCCCGCTGTGAGGTGACAGTGCTAGCCACTACACCACTGTGCTGCCCTGAACCAGACAATGAACCCTAAAGTACTCCCGATGATTGTTTGGAGGGGAAAAACACATTGACTTGGACACAAACACCTGCCCCCCAAAAAATCAATGTAATGGTAAAAACATGATCAGCAAGAGGTAACTGCAGCTATTCTGACTGTTTGACCAAAAACAACATTTCCCACACTGGTTATGACACTGTTATGTTTCTACTTTTTCAATTGATTTCTATGTTATATAACCTTAGACATTCGGGCCTAAGTACCCTCTTAGATATCTCCAAGTGCCCAAGCCTGTCATATATTTCCAGTACACAACATAGCAATGTGCATTAGTGCACCATATCTATTGTACTGAAGTGGCTACTGTGTAATTTAGACCAAGCAAGTGGGTGTTAGTCATTAGTCACTGCTG
Source organism: Terapon puta (assembly GCA_028564955.1). Taxonomy (NCBI): domain Eukaryota; kingdom Metazoa; phylum Chordata; class Actinopteri; order Centrarchiformes; family Terapontidae; genus Terapon; species Terapon puta. The sequence goes on along the minus strand of JAOXYL010000086.1, from coordinate 14,381,682 downwards.
GGGTTGCTGTTGATTTTCTCTCTGTGTGGGTAGGGGATGTATATTATGAGATTACTGCACTGATCCTCACTTCCTCAGTTATAATTAATGCAGGACTGCAGGTTGGCTGAAAGCTTGCTGGTTTTCAGCCCATGCAAACTCTTTAATGTACCCTTGAACAAGGTACTTTATGATGTTTGTTCTTTGTCTGATGAACCTCCTGAAGTTTTCTGAATTGTCTTAAAAGGAAAGTAGTGGATTTCTGTGAGTGCTTTTTTTCAGGAAGTCTGCTTTGGTCATAGACATCTGTTAGTATTTTGAGGTGATTTGATGTCTTGAAATTCTAATTAAAACTTGAGCAAAGAGCATCAGTGAGGTAAAATGAGACATACACTTTCTTCCGCCATGCATTTAAGCATATCATGTCTAAGACACCTAGATCATCATCATAGCACAACTGACAACTGTGGCGGAGAAATAATGCCCACACTACAGGGGGTTTTAAATTGAGTGCCATCATAGTTGTACTGTAGATGTACTGTAGACTGAGATAGTATGCACAGGTTCAAGAGGTTTCACCTCAGGGTGATTTTCAATAAACTTGAGCCTTATTCCATATAGCTGTCATCATGTTAAGATTTTAATTTGGTTCATAACCAAATGTATAATCAAAGAGATTCCCATCAGCTGTATTCTTTGTTAACTATGAAACAGCTAAAGTTACCATGATCACACCCTCAACTAAACTGATGAACCAGGTAAATAAAGCACAGATATGCTGAAGCACCACCTCATAGAGCCCTTTGCATGTCAGTGGAGTCTTGTTTCACCTACTTCATCTTAATGAGTTTTGGTGGTACCCTTTGGACCTGTCAGATTGATTTTGAGAGCCCTTCTGGTCTAGATCACTTGCATACTGGGTGATACTTAGAATGAGGGCAACAAATTCTTGTTGTAGAAAAACTGTTTGCATTCACAGTATGAGCAGGTGAATCAGGATAACCATGTGTAGCTAAAGACATAAACATTTATTAACAGTCTTGTGACTTGTTTCACTGTTTTCACACATCTCAGCAAGGAGCTTTTTGAGGAGAGCCTTTCCTTTGTATTGGGAATTAAGGCCTAAACTATGAAAGTAAGGTAGTATGAAAATTGAATTTCCTTCCATCATGTAAACATATCCCTGTATAAAAAAATGAGTCAGATCAAGACATGTCCAAGTGAAAGTAATATTTCTTCAACAACACTATGGTGTTTTTGAGACCAGACTCCAGGGCCGACTCACAGGCTCTGGCCACACTCACAGAAATGTCTCCATCCCTCTTACCTTTATTACTTTTCTCAGTTTCAGCCCTGTCAGGAATGTAGGGTCTCAAAGCAAACAATACACATATATTTCACATGACTGCTCTGCATGAGAAAGCCGATGGAAACTTGCAACCGACTTGTATCCTGTTCGGGATTGGACCCTGTCCATCAAAATGACACGTGCTACGCAAATCATAAAATTGTCTCATGGTCCAAGAGACAGTTATAGGCTTGGATTTCAGTTATATGGCTCTACTGCTTCTATTTTTATTATTTTTCAAACTTGAGCCATATAAGACTTGGAATAAGACTTGGTTGTATCTTTATTTATCACTGTGCTCTTTTTTCTTTGCTTGTGCATCTTTGTTTATTTTAGGGTTGGGAGTTTTTATAACCCCCTTGGGTTCTTTTTTTACATTTATCTCTCCTGCATAATCTCTCTGTTTTATCTTTTTCCACATGTGCAGATGAATAACTTAATTCTCAACATACTGCAGAGCTGGGTAAAGAGCCAGTATTGGAATGAAAGTTGACCTGAACTGTGACAAACAATCATAATTTCTTGGGGAGAATGAAGAAGTCATCTCAGTCAGCATCTTGCCTCGAAAGGGAGTAACTCTGGAACTTGAAAAAAGTTATCCCCTTCAAGTGAAGCTTTATTTCTATATTCTTACATAAAATATACGCAATAACGGTTTTATTAATGCTTATAAGTTCAGTAATACCTGGGCCAAGAACTTAAACTCTGTTTCATCTGCATCATGTTGAGTGACAAGCTGTCACAATTGGATGCATTTTTAAGTGAGTTTTCCCAAAACCTTATTCTCAGCACTATGAAAATATTGCATAACAAATAAAACTGCAGACACCCTCTCAGCTTGCTGCTATTTAAAATTGTTCTCTTCGAGACTGTAAAGCAGTCTGAGCACCCTTAGTGACTTAGTGATTGACATATTATATGCGCTAGGGTGTAAGCAACAGCAAAAAAAAAAAAAAGTGCTTTGGATTTTTATTTGTTTTTTTTGTCAAGAGATAGTGTACACAGATTTCTTTGTTCCCAACGCATGCGGTTGAGAATGAAACCACATCAAAGGCAATTTGCCTGCTAGCTAAAATTAATTTAGAGCTTCATCTTTCAGCATGGACCAAAACACAGCATGGGTACATATGGTGAAATGAAAAAAAAAGGAAATCGACATATTATAAATAAAACAAATTCCATTGATTTTAAAGAACATACTATCACTGCATATACAAATCCAAGTCTTTGGATACGTGTGAGTGAAATGACATGTTTGCAGTGATTATATGTCCATCTGCAGCTGCCTGTATTCTCCTCCATTCCCCCTTGCTGCTGTATTCTAATATCTCATTTGTCCACTGTGCCTGTCTCTTCCGTTCCAGTCTTGTCAGCGAAAGGTCACTCTGGCCCTCCAAGCAGAGTGCACACTTTCTCCAGGGAAATTAATGGTTTGAGCCTTCAATTGCTGCCTCTCTCTTTCTTCGTAATTTGCTAGCATTGACTTGGAGGATTCCTTCAAAAGGTAAACGTACACTCGGAGTATGGAGACTGGAAACAGACGGACACTCCCCTTGTGCTGATGAATTCAGAAATTGGAGAGTGCTTCTTTCTGTTGTTCATCAACTTCTTTTTTTTTTTAACGATAGACAACCTAACAATGAAAGGAGCGTGAGGAGGAGTTGCTTTCTCGTGCTGTTTTTATGTGTGTCAATATCATAATGTTCCACTTCTTTGCTCGAGGGACCACGTGTGCACAAACATCGGGGGCAAAGTGATTCCTTTTGATTTGATTTAATTATTTTCCAGCAAAGGTGTCGGTGGGAGGCTTGTGCAGCCGTTGCGACAGCCACCCCACCCGCTTTCTAACGTTAGGTTATTGATGATGTTCTCATCCTCCCAGACAATCACCAGGGATACATGGACAGATGAGGGAAATATGTCTTCATTCTCCTGTCAGGAAGGTTTACGGGCAGTTGATGTTCAAACGCCCAGTGCTGCCTCCAGAATGGATGATCAGAAGAGTGGTGCAGGAGTTGTGGGAGTTTTGCGATGAGGGCAGACCAACCTTCACAGAGGCATAAATTTGGTGCACTATGTTAATTAGTGTGTGATAGATTGGGGCACAACATATCAAGGTGACGCTTTTATACCTAAAAACATCTTTCACATGGCGATTACACTTTTATATAACAATATCAATTATTGGCTGGGAATGAAAAAAGTCGTACGTCTTGGAACAGCGGGTGTATACAACTTGACATGAAAGAGCTCTTTATCCTGGAGAACATTGTCTGCCTCTTTTGCATTTTAATCTCTGGCTTTTCAGCAGATTCTTGTCCGCTGTTCTGTGTAGTTATCCATTATAACAGGGCTAAATACGGCCTTGACTGTCCAGTTGTTACATTACACCTCGGCGGAAGTCTCCCCGGGCTCAATAAATCACACATGCAGAAACTAATGGAGTTTTTCAGACCATTTATAAGCCATCCTCTGGCAGGGGGGGGGAGAAAAAAAGAAAGGGTCTGTTCAGGAAGACTTGTTTTCAAACCCGAAAAAGCGATTTTAAGACAATTGAGAGCAAAGTGACCAATTAGGCATCACTCAGGGAGAGCTGGATTTCTGCCAACAGCAAAGTTTTGAAAAAGGAAAAATTCAATCCCACAAGGGCTCATTCATTTCAGGCAGTGGTGAAGGGGAGCAGTGTCAATGCATTGTCCTAACATGTAACAAGATTTTGGTCGTATTTTAACTAAGAGCAGTTTGATAGGTTTAATGTTCACCTTTACCTGTGGTCATTTTTCCCGTTTTCAAATACAAAGAATCCAGTTCAGTTCAGTATAAGTATGGTATAGTGTGTCTCTGTCTGAGTGTGTTTTCAACAGCAATGATGAAACATTTTGAATTCACTGTGATTCGCATCTCTGACTGGCTTCTTCTCCATAGCAACAGCGACCAGGACTCATGGCCATCCCACATACCAAAATGAAGGACCAAACAGGATTTCTCACAGAGGACATTTAAAGCCTGAAACATAAATTGCAACATTTTTGAAGGAATGCCTGTTTTTCCATGTTTTCTGTTCATGCAACACTGAGGATACAACTCATCCTGCTGCTATCTTACTTTCAAAATCATAAGAACAGAAACATTTTGGTAATGTTTTAAATGAATATCCTTGTAATAAGTATTAATTAATTGGTGATATGATATTTAGCCACATATCAGAAAATTTGAACTCCTTAGAAGTTACAGCAAGATCTTGTTCACCTCTCAGCACAGATAAATGCTGCCTCTGATTTTCTATGTGGCTAAACCCCACTTTTTTGAAGTGGTGTCATACTATCTGTTTTTCCACACATAAACTCAATCTGAGTGCAATCTGAGAAGCGCTGGGCTTCAATGGCCTATTGATAGGGTCAATACTTGTGCAGTGTGTTAGAGTGCTGTATGGAGGGAGTCCGTCTCTTCATGGCTGCAGGCAAGATATGATAGATTGGAGGCTAAACCGCAGGCCCTCTCAAGTCTCTGCTGGGTGCCTGGGGCATCCACAGTTCAAAGTCCAAAGCGCCAAGACATTTGAAGAAGACACAACGCTGGAAGACTGAGAGGCTATCTAATGTGTGCGAAAGAATCCATGGGGATATGGGGTTGGGAAGGTGAGGAGGAATGGAAGAGCCGAGATAAGGATAGAGGAGGAGATAAGGAAGAAAGTTCATGTGTCTGTCAGAGAGCAGACTGTCAGACAGCTCCACAGCCTGAAGAAAACATGTACAGACCATCGTCGCATCAGATTTTATGGGCTGTGGTATGTGACAAACATTGTTTTTACACAACATGTACAGTACACTTCCGAGGACGTGACGTGCGTGGGATTACAGTTTGCTGTGCTGTGATTATATGGTGGATCCCTAACCCCACTTCTGGGGTTAGGGATTAGGGATTTGTAAATGGGAAAATGTTAGTGAAGCCTGTTGGTCAGATGCAAAACAGTGGGCTGTATGTGGAGGGCCGTGTACCTCAGCGCTTTGCCCTGGTGTTGATCTGCGCCTAAGGGGATTTAATATATGAACCTTACCATCTCATCCTGTCACTTTGCACACACCAACACACATGGTTGCGCACATACACACGTAGATATGCGCACTCACACTTAATGCAGAGGTCGTGTGTCATGCTCCACTAGGTTTTAACCCCTCTTCTGATAAACAGTGCTTTTCCCCGACAGTAATCTCAGCTTCCCTAATCTGCCTCTTTGCAGGTTTTGGAAGCCGCAACCAGCTATTACCAATATGTTCCCACAATCCCTTTCTCCTTCTGCAATTAGAAAGCTGTATTGTAATTAATGCTGCTTTAATGTGTTTTTCTGTCACAGTGACATTTCCCTTCTCTGTGTTTTGTGCGGCGTATAGCTCTCTCCCACACACTCCAACCTCTAACGCTCCGTCTGTATCATGTCAGTATTTGTATCATGCACTGCCTGCAAGCCACTAAGCTCATAATCTAACTCGCAGCAGCTAATCCTATTGTAGTCATGCCATTGTGAGGGATACAAGTGAATGTGCGGTGATGAGTGACCTCTGTGTACTATGTTTTGGTAGTCACGGGCATCAGTGATCAATAGCGGGCTAATCGCGAGCACAGCGCTTGTCTTTGTTATCGACTGTGTAATGGAAAAAGTCTAGACAAAAAAAGTTGCTCTTGACCTCATTTTGGTGCACTGCAGTGCGTTTTGATAGCTGTAGTCGAAATTGAATGTTTATATTTAGATGCGTGATGTTGTGCAAAATCTTCCGACCGGAGAGGCGAGTACTTCACCTCTGAAACATTTACAAGTCGATGCTTGTATCAGCATGTTCCATCCTGTATATTGTTTAGGACAAGGGAGCAGCATACAGCATTTGTCACTGAGGTGTCACTGGTGTATAACAAGCCGTGCTAGCTGAAATTCCCCCGCTTCAAAGTCTATGTTGGTTTAAAACTGTTCCACACTTGTCACCTTCAAAACAACAACTGTAATCTCACCGAACAGAATTGCTTGACATGTCTCACCACCGTAACACCAAAAAAAAAAAAAAAACTCATCGCATTTTTTTTTTTCTTTCTTTGAGTATTTTGCTGAGATGGGGAAAAGTGTGGACCACTCAGAGTAGGCAGACATTTGTTATTCTTTTTTTGTAATATAATTTAGTTGAAAAGAGAAGGTGCACTGGCGATCAATAGCAGGTCAGCCAATGATGGATGGCGGCGCGATTGCTAATTTCACTGTGAGACAAATAACTCTGCACTCGGTCCTCGGAGCTGAGAAATGGAGAGAGAAAATGGCAGACCAAGCTACACGGGGAGCCTGGGCTCCCCAATCCACTTCCCTATTCACATGACCATTCATCTCCATTGCTTGTGCGCTCCGAGCTTTCACTCTCACTCTCTGAAGGATCATAATGACTGCTGGGGTAATCACATGTGGGAACCTGTGTGTCTGCCATCGCTGAGCTGACTTTACCACGACTTACGCAGCTCTAACTTCAGTAGCTACAGAAAATCAGGTCAGCTCAATAGCATTCGATCCTCACTGTGCTGCGTTATTGATGCACAATAACAGGGATGGTTAACAATGAGGTACCTGCACTGTGCTGCGACCCATGGCAGCAATTGACCCAAAACTGGAAACCAATAATCCATCTCAGGTGTTGCGCTGTTTATAATTTCAAATGTTATTACTTAGCTATCCAATAAAAAAAGATCTCAAAAGAGGAGAGACAAATAAAAACAAGAGATAATCTTGATTCGCCTTTACATCAGATCGATCGATGTAGAAGAGGATGAGAGAAAAGGTGAGGGACAGGATAGGTCAGAGAGAAAGAGACGATGGGACGTGTCCAACTTTGTGGGTCTCTCAACGCTCAGATGAACTCATTAGAAGTTAATTAATCACAGGTATCGATCCGTTGTCACTCTTCCCCGCACAAGGCTCCACTAGATTCCAGAGCTCGGGTTCTGCTCAGCCAGTTGAAATGCTGAGCTCTCTCGTCTCCCTGCCTTCTCGTCCAGGCTGCGGTATTTGTCCTGGCGCCACGCTGTGTGTCAGCGTGTAGCACGAGATGGCAGATCCATGCCTGGGATGTGGGTCGACCAATAGGGCTGAGTTATGGTCAAGATGAGACCTTAATTGAGTGTTAATGCAGTATAGATTTCCATACTGTATCACATCATTTCACGCCAAACAATCCATATTCATCAGGCGTGGAGTGACGGCATTTTGCAGAAACAAAATGCACTCTCTGGCGACCATAATGGACGTGCTGCAGTCTGTACGCATTCCAATAAACACAAATTAATTTTTTGTTTTCGATCGGATCTGATGATTTGCTCTAACAGTTCTAGCCGCTGGCTCTTCAGCTTTAACCATGTGTAACTTATTACACTCCTCTTTCTGTTTCTAATTAAATTAAAATTGATGTCTGGTCACACTGACATTTGATATTCGTCAACATTGTTTGCCTGTTTAAAGCCAATGCCCAATGGATTTTCAAGAAAAGAGTGTGTGGTTCTGTCCGAAAAACTCAGTCCATTGACTCCAACAAGCTTGGGAGTTGAACCAAACTCAAGTCTACATAACTCACAACGTAATTCAGATAAATGGATCATTAGCTAAATTCTCTAGTGAGGCATAACACTTGACCAAAGACTCAACTACTTAAAATAAAAAAGGGCAGGCGTTGCATGCATAATCTAGTGCTTCCTTCTGTACTAACTCATTGCAGGTAATGAGTAGTTGTTATTTCTGTATTTTGTACCACCTATTCCTCAGAAAAAAACAGATAAATGTGGGGAGCGTGTGCAATGCAGTTTTACCAGAACAAATATCTTCCCTCTAACTAGAAAGAAAAATGACAATTACAATAACTTTTCATCACATCCTTAACATAGAAAAGGATTATTGGTTTTCTAAGTGTAGCAGTTTAAAGTTGGATGTGGGTATTCCTTGTGTGTTAGTGACTTAATAAAGACACCTCCTGAAATAATGTGCAAATCCTTTAGTTGCATTCAGGTTTAAACTATAAATTTCGATCATATGTCTATATCCACGTATTTCCCTCTAACAGAGCTTACAAAGTTGTGTTTTGTTTCAGTTGTTGCTCTTATTTTTATTTTGCAGATAACTTGCATTGCACCAAGATTGGAACTGGGTTCAGGGATCATGTGAAAGACTCAACCCACAAGGCTTGGTCTTTGTAGTGACTGTTATTGTAACCACTAGTTACGGTCTAGTTAATCACTACAGTGTCCTCAAGTGTGCCTGACAAAGTGGAAACACCAGTATAAACTGGTTTCCTTGATACCTTTTGTTACAACATGACCTGTGACATTTAATTTGTCAAAGTGAAAATAATGTGACAGGCTAATGATAAATATATCTACATGACTACCACTTATGTGATGAATACAGGGAGCTAACAAGTGCAAACAGTGGAGCTCACATCATCTGCACTCTGTTCTTTTATGTGACATCAATATCATTAGATGCACATAATGTGCAAGTGACTGATTTCTACCTGAACCGAAAGACTGATAATGATTTGTTCACTTCATATTTCTTGACTTTAGGAGTTTAAAGATGAGCAGATGCCTCTGAAGTGGGCCTGTGTATCACCCTGTAACATGTTTGATCAACAAAGGCTGATTTCAAGCCCCTTAATTACTTTTTTTTTTGGTGTTTTTTTGTTTTTTGTCTCTTTCTTTTTTCTTTTTCTTTTTTTTTGTAATGGGTCTCTGTCAGTCCGCCTTAGCACACTGTGCCAAGCCAAACCAGGATGACATATGTTTTTTTTATTAAAGCCTCACAGCAGGGGATAGCTGCAGTGTGAGAAAGCTTTCTTGTTCAAAAGTCTCTGTAGCGATCTGAATTCCTAAATCTGTGTGCTTTGGAGTTTAGTTTCACTCCTGTGTTCCTGTTTGTGGTTTCAGATATCAGCTTTATTTTGCTGTTTAACTCCGACCCTTTTCTGGAACCGTGTTTAAAGAGCAACAAATGAAATCGGAAGTTACCTGCTGCTGCAGCTTCACTTCAAAAGCTCTGTATTTGCGATTTCCTGTTTTATCTTCGAAAGTGATTGCCAGGAGATTTGCTGGGCTCCAGCACGTTGGCCTATGTTCATCTCTATCATCAGGCAGTTTTCCTGGTGGGTCACTTCACATAAGGGGCTGATTTTTAAACCTCCCTTAAAAAGTAACAAGTAGTAAACAAATGTTGTGTGGCTGACTGTCCAGGTGAGCGAGCCCGGTGCAGTTAGGCATTATTGTCCATCTGTCAATCTCTCTCTTGAAGTCAGTGACTTTCAATGTGGTCAAATCGAGCTTCACCTAGGTCCTGCTCCTTCCCAAGCCTAGATTGTATTGCTCATTTAAGCTTTGAGGTCCTCGAGCCCCTGGGAACAGTCCGGTGAGCCCAGTTCAAGTTAAGGATTAGCAACTGAAGTGGTTTGGAACAACAGGGATAAGATGAACAGGTTTGGGTGTGACCAGCTGTTTTTTTATCTTGTGAGTTCAGTTAAAATATGGATGAGGTGTGGCAATCAAAACAAGTTCACATGTTTCAGCAAAATTTAGAAATTTTACATTCATTGTTATGTATAAATCAAAGCTAGTATTGAACATCAACATGTTAGAGCCTAACCACCAGTGCCGACCTATTTTTTTTTCACAATGAATAATTGAGGAACAGAAACACTCCCTTTGTTCTATTTTACATCTACAATGTACTAAAGTTATTTATGTCCAATACTTTTTGTTTACACAGTGTGTGGTGTGGGCTGTGTGGATGGTGGAGTATCAACAGGAGGGTTTTGGTAGGCCAGTATAAGTCAAAAGGTTCAGGATCCTCTTTCAGCCTTGTCATCACTTAACTTAGGAGTTCTTCAACAATCTTACAACTCAATACAATGCAATACAATGCCTTTGACATTCTTAATAATTAAAAAATGACTAAAAACATGTTCTTTGTTGCTGTAACATGAAAATTAGGTGTATTTTAACATTAAAATTAGCAAACATCAGAATGTTCACAGACCTGTTTTTCTGGCAAGATCCCTGATCCACCGCCCTTCAAATAACAAATGTGGATTGATGTTAATTGGTAAAAAAAAAAGGGCAATCCTTTTCGGTGGACTGTTGCTTAGACCAAACAAGACATCGTATTGGGATCAAGGAATTACAATTCAGTTACCACTAACTCATCAGTGGTGAGAGGTATGAAAGAGACTCAGACCATGTTCAAATCATCAAGGGGCTTAATGACCCAACATGACAACCTACATATGCAGATTGTCAGATGTGTTGTTGTTATGTGTAAACCTCCAAGGTATTAGACATTTTGTTTGCTGCATACATCTTGGGAATGAATTCACAAAGTTTTCATTAAAAAAATAAAATCCAACTGTGTCTATAAGTTTGCAGTGACAGTTATTTAGTTACAGTAAGAACTGAGATTCTGCTGCACAAACTGCAATTACACAGTGAAGACTGTGACATGTAGGAATTACATTTTGCATTGGGCAGTTTTCTTAACAAGATGAGCTCCTTGTAGAAAGAAAAACTGTGGATTTGTCCATGTTTGAAAAACTCAAAACAAAATATCTCATAAACATTTAAATATACAGAGGCAGCTGCAGGTTCAATAGTGAATATCCAAATTGCTAATTACATTTTTCATGAATTTACCTTTGTTTTTGAATCCACATTTACTGAGTACCTTGTTTTGTCCTCAGTGATTTCTACAATAGTCTCCAACTTTGAACGAAATGAGGTGTCTCATAGCTTCTGGAACTACAAATGACACTATTTTTATTTGTATTATATTGCAGTTTTCTAGCCTTTTAAATGCCTTTTAAAACCATTTTAATAAATGCCAGACAGACACAAACACACATGTGCTAACAATGGGTGGATTTCTGTTTTTGAAAAAATAGTTTTTGTATGTGCGCGCACATTTGTGTGTGTGTGTGTGTGTGTGAAGTGCGTTTCTTGAGGGGAAATTGCTTTTGTCGGCAGTCTGACCCCTCCTTGGTTCAATTCGCCTTGAAGATTTGTCATCTCCGTGCAGACTGCAAATAGTTTGGGGGCTTGTGTTAAACCCCATTGTACTGAACCCAATGGTACATGACATGCACACACACTCCGGAGCATGAATTTATTCAGCGGTCTGATTAAATCATAGGTATGTAATTTCTTGTTTTAGGAGGCTGCAGAGGGCAGGTGAGGGGCATTGTTCCAATTGTACATGAACACAGTACATCTGAATGACTGTTTTAGCCACTTCATTTTCACTGCATTCTCGTAAAGAAGGATGCACTTCTTTTTTTTTTCGCTGACATTCTATTGCACTGGGATAAAACTTAGTCTACATCTCAGGAGAGTGCAGAGTGGATGTGGCTGGAAATAGAACTGTCTGTGCGCTCTGTGCCCTCAGTACAAGAGCCCATAGTGCTTACTGCTGCCATTTTCTTCTTCTTTCTTTTTCTTTTATATATATATATATATATATATATACACATATATGTATGTGTGTGTGTGTGTGTATATGTGTGTATAAATATTTAGGTTTAGGGGAATGAATAAGTAATCTATTATTTGTTGTTATTTGTTGTGGTTTATTTGGTTATGTAACATAAAAAGAGACTAAGGCAACCAACAGATGGTTTGAATCAGGGGCAGGATTTGAAAAAAAAAAAAAAGAGTGAAATATCCTTTTTCATCTAGTATAGCTGTATGACAAGCTACATCGGGCTTGTGATAATATAAATGGTTAGTCATGTGTACCAAAGCCATTAGATAATTCCTAATTCACACAGCCAACAGTCACTGAGTGTCCCATTTAAGCTGACCTTCCTCAGATTCATCCGCTCAATGTTACACAGCAGCAGCCTAAAGGTCACTGAGGGTTGCTGTTCCTAACTTTTGTTCAACTGTTAGAGTACCCGCAGGCAATGCCGTGCTTAAATCATTCCCACTGTAAGCCAGTGCCGTCCTAGAGTACCTTGTGATCTATTTTAAAAGAGTTTCGTGTCCACAGCTCTGAGTAACTCCAGGAAGTGAACGTTAGAGTGTGAGGGAGGGGAAGTGCTGAAAAAAGATCATGTGTGATCTATCCACCTTCCCTGGATACAAGAAGGTGAAAAGTGCAGAGAAGAAATGTTTCCTCAGTAGCCTCAGCCTGAACTTGTATTACCTCTTTCATTATGTAAAGATCACCACTTCTGTGTGCTGCCTTATCTCAGTTTCTGTCTGAAGTCTTGTAGTACTAATGTTGACATTAGATCACCACAAAACTGTCCTTTGAATGTCAGTTTGGATTCTTAAAAATAACATTTCAACACCAAATATGTGAATCAAATTGTGGATTTCTTCATGAAGTATATTTTTAACCACAAATCAACTGATAACTCAAGTTGCATTGTATACAAACTTAAAAAAAACTGTAAACCTTATATCCCAAAAACACACTTGGTGAACGGGAATATAATTCTACATTTTTTTTTTTTTTTGTGCCAGAGATAAATAGGTTAGTTTATTTTGGGTAAATTAAAAAATATTCTATTGGTATATTGGTACATGTCTTGGACTCACATGAGCAGATCTACATTTTTACCTGAAGAAAGGTGAAATTTAAAACAAGGTACATTAATAAAGTTTCAATCTTTCTTCCTCATATTTAAATAGACTAATTCAGGTCTATATTTAGCCTTAATATCTCTCAGTCAACATATCTCTTGATAGCACTCATTTCAGCGATGGATTTGGGATTTTGGATAAGATAATGATGATTCAGTCTCGCAATACTAGCGTACCATATATATATTTATATATATATATTGAGTTGTAGGAGCTGTGCTCTGCTCATTTCAACAGAGCTGATTGCTGAATCCATCTGCCAGTGATTCAGTACTTGTTGGAGCTGTAATCCTCACCACAGAACAGGAAACGATTACATCACATGCAGCCTATTATATTACTGCCTATTAAATATTTTTAGAGAAAAAAGTTTGTCCCACAGTGTCCTATTTTATTATTGTACTTTTTTTTTACTAATAGATTAATGAGCTATAGCAAGATGGGGTTATTAGTTACTTTTGGGTTAATAGTCTCTGGTTATTATAGAAAGAAAGGACACTTTATTGAAAATGCAGTTTTACTAGAAATGAATCTCTCTATCCAGTCCTTTACCCTCTAACCACTTTCCCTCTGCTGTATCTCATTGTCAAGCTTCTGGCTCTTTGTAGTTCATTCTTTGCCGGTCCTTTTGTGGCGAGAGAATGCACTTCTCGCGAATTACACGCATGGACCGTGTTATTTCCTTTTATACACATCACGCTGATTTCACTAAATTTTGCAAGACCAGGCTCCATTAACCCTTTATCCTGCTTTACATGGATCATTAGGTTTGCACTCTAACCTTGAAAGATATGTTGCACTGAGTCTTCAAACCCATTACCTCGTCGTCTACTCGCACTTGACTGATTAATCCGCCTCTGTCTCCTGCTCATGAAAGTCGGGTCGCTCATTCCCAGGTATCCAGGGGTGACTGGCCTCGAGGCAGTGCCATTTCCCTGGGTCTAAATAGCCAATTAGCTGGGACCTTGGAAACCACAGTAAGGCAACCATTAGTAATTAGCCATTGACATTTTGGCTGCTGTAGCAATGGAATAGTAGCCTGATATTCAGACTGAATTGGCCATTTCATTCAATTGTTAGAGAAAATTTGAGATGTGGGCAGTGATTCAGAGCTGTGGATCCAGGCTAATAGAACACTTAAGGTGTGGCCAGTGTGATGGGTCAGTGCTTTTTCTTCAATAATTTTAAATCCCTGTCTTTCATTGACACATCTTGAATTGAATGCATTTCATAAGTTCATTCAAGTAATTCAGCCAGTTCATATTCAGCAGGAGACTTTTTTATAATCATCTTTGTGATTGACTCAAGCAGGATGAGGAACATTATGAATATAATATATCCACCTCTTGAGACTGATTACCAGACACTGATGCAGTAAAGTTATTACAATTGGTGATGAAAGTAAGACCACTATTCATATTAAAACACAGTAAAAGAATTTGCTGTGCAGGTATATATATATATATATATATATATATATATATATATATATATATATATATATACATATATATATATATATATATA
>JAOXYL010000086.1:14304359-14366975 GCA_028564955.1 Terapon puta | reverse complement strand
TATATATATATATATATATATATATATATATATATATATATATATATATACATATATATATATATATATATATTTATACACTTGTCTTTTCCTTAGAATGGCAGCTAAAATCTGAAAATAATCTTATCTTGAAATGTCTACCACACGAGTACATCAGATGAATTGTTTTGTGTTTTTTTCCTGCATGTTCCACTTTCATTTTAACCCATGTAGCTCTCTGGGCTGGGTCCATGATGCAGGCTTGTGTCTCAGCTGCATTTCATGGGCGTAACTGTAATCAGAGGCATTTATTTACACTTCACAGATGGGTAAATGTCATTTTAACTACATTAAAACTTTAAATGTAGCAATTATACATGTCTTTATTTTCTTGATATTATCTGATCTTGTTTTCAGTTCATTTGTGTCTGATAACATCTCTTCATCTTCGTTGCTGTTTATTCATGATTGGGTGTACTGAATGTCATGTGAGCTTGACAACTGCAAACCAAATCTTGCTGACACTACAGCTTGATATAATAACCAATTTGGATGGGACTCAACAGGATGAGGATTAATTTCTGACTGACTGCTTCGCTTGGTTAGGATTTGTGCATTTGCCCTTCTTTTTCTCCCTCTCTGGACACATTCTCCTCTTGTTCGTAATCACACAGACTGTGAGCATCCGTTGGCCCATTTGATAATGGTCAATAATGGACACCCATCATTTTTGGGTCACAGAGAGGAGTCTATTTGTCTGTCCTCTTGATTCCTTGAGTCCTCTCATCCCCTACCTCAAATTTAATTAGAGTTTATGAGAGTATGAGAAGGAATACTGTTTATTGTGAGATCACCATCTGGCTGCTCTTTGCTGTTGGGGGAATGGGCGTGGACAGTGGATTCAGTGTCCGGTGAATGCATTGCTTGCAAATGCTTGCAGAATTTTTCAGATTTGCTAGACGGTGCATTACATGGAGGTATGCTGCACATCTGTGTTTAGCTCTCACTAGCAAGTAGTCATAGAGGACTGTTTCTTTTTTCTTTTTTTGTCATTTGCTTGATGCATATTTTTCCAGTTGCTGTTTGGAAGACAAACTTGTAGTCTTTTCTTCATAACAGGCCTTGGGGGCAAAGACGGAAGATGTCAAGAAAGCAAACTCTGAAATTAAGAAACTTAGACAGCCAAGGGATTTGAGGCATTAGAATATTGGTCACTTTTCTCATCTGGAAGTAAGTTTTATTCAAATCAAGCAGACTTATCATTGTTACTTTAAAGCTCATGCTTTACCTACACTGGCTGTACAGCAAAAGCACCATGTTCTCAACAATGTCTAAACTGGATCTGTTTATCCACAATACTGCCTTACAGGTGAGGTGCCATTTATGGGCTTTATACATTTAAAGCCTTTCATATTAAGAAGTATGAGTCTACATCAGATGGATATAAAAAAGATTGGTAAAAAAACTTTACAGAGAGCATAAATAGGGTGTGAGTGCAGGGATGTGAGGGTATTGCCATCAGAGCATCGGAGCACTTGATGACAGATATAAAATTAAAATGAGCAAGGAGAACTCTCTGCCATTAGCAATAATGTAATAATAATTGCTGCAGATGAAGCTAAGAGCTAACCTGTGTTTTGTTCTTACAGGGAAATCCAAGGCAGAGGAGGAGAAGAAGAATTAAATTTCAGGCTTTACCTCTGAGGATGAGTGTGAACTCGACATGCAGTCAGGGAGTCAGGAGCTTTGACAGTCTGGGCGGCGGTGTAAATCTACCTTTCAGCAGAACGTCAACAGCCTGCCTCTGACCTACATTCTCAGAGATGGACAATAACAGCAGAGAGAATATTGCAGAATTAAGAGCAAGCAGGGCAATTTTATCGGGCTGTGGTTATGCTCACAGTTCCTCCAAATCTCCCGGGACAATCACTCATATTACTGGAGGCAGAGGATGATTTTTGTCAGGCATTTCCTGTCTCAATAATACATCTATTGTTATTTTTGCTATTCTATGAGCAGAGAGGTTTGGAGGCAGTGTAAAAATATTTCAAGGCTTTCAAAATCTATTTTTCATGAGCTTCATGGCCTTCAGAGAAAATTGCCATAGAGGTACTGTTCATTTTAGTGGGACACAAATATTTGGGAGCCTCAGGGTAAAATCTAAATTGCACATAAAGAAAAAAATGTGAATGATAGCTGATAAAGTTGGAACAGTGCTGTCATTACCATGGTCCATAATATCAAAAAAAGTGGACCAGCGGTTATTCTAGGGAAAAAAATCTAAGGACATTCAAGAACCCACAGTTTCAGTGAAAAGCATCTAAAAGAATATGGGTAATATTTGCAGAGCCTGGGGTTACAAATATTAGATACAGAAGAAAATCTCCTTCAGTTTTAGGTTGTTCAGAAAATGCAATTGCTACAAAAATGTTCTGAACTACTAACAACAACACCAAGATGATATTTTAATAACGGTCTAACCAACAACCATCAATAATCACCACAAGCAAAATCAAATTAGAGCCATAATGTTACAATTAGATTTTCCCCTCATGCTTTCCTCTGCTCCAATATGGAAACAGTATAGACCTGACAGACTGTCTAGGGAATTCCACTGTGGTAATTTATAATTGTTTGTGTGTGTGTGTGTGTGTGTGTGTAGGGGAAATCCTATTGATGGACAAGTTTGTCACATAGTCATATAGCCTCAACCTGAACATCAAGATTAGTATGATGGGCACCACTCTGCTACAAAAAAAAAAATCCTCCAAGTCTGATTTCCCTCTCCATCTTTCTTATGTCAGCCAATTCTCAACATGAATATTATTTATTGGTATTTCTAAGAGTATACCAGATCTAGATAATGTCACATTTTGGTTCATTCTCAGTGGAGCCTGTGTAAGATGAGGCACTGTGTAAAGAATAAGTAACCCGAGGAGGAGAGAAGGATAAAGTGTAGGAGGTGCATTCAAAATGCCAACAGCTACAGTCTCATCTGTAAAACACCCAGATGGCATTTACCTGACAGCGGGGTTGTGGACAAGTATAGAGCCTTCTCCTCCCCTCGTATCTCCCTCCCTCATGTTTCCCTCCTCCTACTTGTCCTCTTTGTCTTTCCTTTTCTGTCTGCACCAATTGCCCCCACCTACATTCTCTCCTGCCTCTGCTAAACACCTCTCCACCTCTCTACTACTAGTCCTGATCTGCGGCACCGCAGGCGAGGGTGCTGTCTTGTGAAAGACGTGTGCCTGATAAATGAAGATCCAGACTTCTGCTACAGAGGGGGCCCTGGAGCTCACGGGGGTCTAAATCACCACCATTGATTGTGCAGCTTCAACGCACTGACAAAAGGCCATGATCACTCATCTTGTTAAAAGCGGATTATCGGCCTGTTTGTATCTTGTTACACTCATAAAGATTTTTCTTCCTCCCTTTTCTCTCCCATTTTAACACATTAGCTGTTTTTCTTTGGCCTAATTCGCTGAACGGATAATCCTCCACGTTGGGTTTTTGTCTCACATGGAACTATGGATTTTAATGCTGTTTAGTATTGTCTTCCACTGAAACGACTGATGTTGATGAGACGTGCTGATTCATGAAATGGCTTTGATTTTCTGGCTGGTAAAAAACAAGCTGTCTGTATATCTGTTTTTTTTTTGTTGCACTAGAGAGACTTGCTATCTGGCCTTAGTTGGGTCTTTAAGATGAAATAATCAAACAGCCTCCACCCCAATGTTTTCCCAATGTCTCAAATTTGCAGAGCTCATGTACAACACTATTCAAATGCCTAATGCCATTACATTGATTATATCAGCAATGATTAGCATATTCATTGATAAAAGTAATTACACTGTAATTCATAGGCAAAAATAGACAAGATGTCATGCCCATAGTGCAAGATTGAGTCATCAAGAAAATTCGGTGATTGTTCTGTCTTTGTCTAGAAGGATTGTGTCATCTGCAAAGATACTTAGAAAGCTGTCTAAAACAAGAAAAAACGTGTGTATATGTGTATTGGGTGGCAGGGGTCTAAGGTAAAAGTACTCATTTACCTCCTTGAGTTCATTGTCCATACTGTGTCCTCATCACACACAAATGACAAACTAAACTTCTCAATACATTAAAGTTTATCTTGTACCGAGGGCCATAAATAACAGCAGGAAACAAGAGTGGTACATTATCGCATGGACGTTAAAGTAGTAATGTGAAATGAGAATGAGTAAACTTGTGATTACAGGAAATGGAAAACGCTGGAAAGGCATGATTTGACAGTCATTTTACAGGAAATGTTGAGTGTTATAAATCACATGTCGCACATTTAATAATTGAATGGTCTCTTGCAGCAGAGCTCTGATAGCCAGTACAAAGGCTGAATAAACATTAAATCAATAATTCATTTTAAAAAAGTACAGGGAAATCTCTGACATCTCTGACAATGATATAACTTTTTTGAATACTCTATCCTTTATTTGTGTTGCCAGTTGGATCTGAGTCAAATGATAAGGCATGTTTCGCATCATCCATTGGTCATAGGTTTCTTTCTAAGTCATAATTGCTAATGTCAAGCTGGTAGGAATATTTCACTAACAAAATGCGTATTTAATGATACCAAGTGAGTATACAACAGAGAGGTATGAGGAGAGGCAGGAATGCATTGCACCTGCTGGTCAACCTGCTGCCGACTAGTCTTAACCAGTTCAGCCAGGTTTCAGACGCCTGAATGACAATCAACATTTTGTATATTAAATAAATAGGCCTGCTGTGGCTCTTGCGATGAGATGGTTCTCTGTTCACCTTTGTGAAAGTACTCAAAGAAGAGGAAGAAGAAGAAGAAGTTGCAGGGGTTGTTTCCTTTTATCTTCAATTAACATTTTTATTGATTAAGGTTACAGTAAAGGTTTTTTAAGGTAGGTCCACCCAGGAAGGTGGAAAGCGGACATATTAGCGCCGTCTTTTGTGTTTTGGGGAGTTGAGATCTAATGGCAGATCAGTGCCAAATCCTAAACTCCCTGACACAGAGCCCATTTACCTCCTTGAGCTCTTTGTTCAAGGCGAACACATAACACAGACAAATAACACCTGAATCACAGAGAAAATGGAGCACCAGCATGTTGGAGCCACTGGTACACAAATCATGTAGTGGAGTGGAAGCGACTACTCCATCTAATTACAAATGATGGAGGTTAATACCTGCTTTTGAAAAAAATACAAATAAAATCTCAGCGGTGCTCTGCCACAGTGTACCAGCTACATCTATCACATCTGAAATGTGCCAACAGATGAGATATCCAGTCCACCTTTTAACCACAAACCCTCATTCAGCTTCTTCATCCTGACAACATCCAGTTAGAGGCCTCAAAATAACATATACTTTCCACTGACTGGGAGCAAAACAATTTTACATAAACTTTGACTATAAATATCATTTAGAGCAGTCAACTATGGAAGCCCTGCGAGGCAAGTGAAAAATGTTGTAAGTGTTACTTGTTATAATACTAATTTATTTCATTCACAAGAGGCTGGATGGCAAAATTTTTAGGTCAAGACTTGGTCTAAATGTTTTTCCTGGTATGTCATCTCCTCTCTCTCACCCTTGCACCTTCTATCTCTTCTCAGGTATCAATCAAATAAAGGATAACAATTAATTATTAATTAGTTATTATTAATTAATTAGTAATTAGAAGAAAAAAGAAAGCATTTCAGGTCTTCCATAGACCTAGTCATAGTCAGATATTTGTGGAATATTTGTTGTCATGAACCAGTTCCAGATGGAACTGCAACTGTTCGCCTTTGATTTACTGGTTCTCAAGTTTATTGCCCTAATTTGACAATAAATGTGAGAACAAACCATCATTTAGGCTAAAACATGTAGAGTTTGCGTCACAATTACTCTGCCAATCCTGACTCTATTCATATTGAATTAATATTTCAATAATCACTTGATTTATATGAAGAGTTTTTATATATTAAATATGATAGCTTTTAGACATCTGAATAATTGCTATATGCAACTTCACAAATTGCTGAGGACGCCGGTAGAGTCTCAGCTATAATCATCTCACAGGGGAGCTTTTAAATTAGTGTGCCCATGAACAATAAGCCAAGTCAAGCTAGAAGAGCTCAACAGGATTGCATGATTGATGATGTGTTTTCCCTGCAGTGTCTTGGGAAATGAAGACTTCTTTGGGGGAAATATTTGAATTAATGGTACCGACTCGTGGCATATGGAGTCAACCATGCCAAGAATTACATGAGCCAAAGCAACACCTCTCAGATTACATTTCACAGATGCAGATGCCGCACTGCTGTTACATGTAAACCTGCGGTACTGGTTGGCTTTCCACTTTTTCACAGCACTTTTCAATTGATTGCATAAATTTGAGTTCTTGGACTGAGTTTGAGTCAGGGACACAGATTGACAATTTAGTGGAAAAGGTTATACATTTATTACAAATGGCTCTACAGATATAAGGCCCTGCACTTTCAGGGATCTGCTCAAGAATTAAAGCAGCTGGGAAAACTTGCCTCTCCCCACACCAGTGACGTGCGGTGAGGTTCATGGCTGGTGAGGCACTGACATCATAACTATCAGATTTTCTAACGAATGAACCCTACAGAGTAGCTTATTTACCATTTGATTGGCAGCATTTAATGGATTTTTTTTTAAATTAATCTTTTAATTGTACTTTTTTGAGATAAGGTTAATATATAAATTATGCTGATATATAATTTACATATTAACCATATCACACAAAAAGCATAATCAATAAAAAAAAAGATAAAACGTTATCATGGTCTTACCTTTTCTACACTGAACTAACCCCTTTAGTTCCGGCGTTGGTCTTCCTTTAATTATTACCTCCTGCTTCGATTTAAAATCCAGTGTAGAAAACTGTTTTGAGTTTAGAAATATAATCCTCCATGTTGAAGTACAGGGAATAAAGGAATAAATAACGAATGGCTGCATTTGAAATCTCTTGCCACTGTCCCTTATTCTGCAGTCGCCAGCCAAGCCAAGAAGTCGCACGAAGGGATCACTACCGCCCCCTGCCATGAGGCAGGAGAACTGCGTGCCTCACCCAGTGCCTTTTCACAGCCGTTTTAGCTGCTCAGCTCAAGAAACACGTTACACACGATTTTGGAAAAAAGCTAACAATCAGCTAAACTATGGAAATTTAGTTCATATAGCAAAAGTGTTTGAACATTTTAATAGCCACATACAGAGAGACAGCAATACAGCATTATTGCTGAGGGTGCCAGCACGGTCAGCCAAGTCATTGCGCAATCCCTGTTGAGGCTCAGCCGGCTGCTGCCTCACCACACGTCTCTTCGCAGCTTTTGAATCATAAATGTGAAAATTCAGCGATTTTGATTAAAAATTATTCTGGGTGAAAAAAGAAATGTATAGTACAAATCACTGGTTAAATATAACCATTTAATTTATTTTTTCATTTTACTTTTTTTTCTTTCCACGATGACAGGTGAGGCCGTGCCTCACTTGCCTCCTCTGACTGCACGTCACTGCCCCACACACATAACGCTGCATTATCAAAGACCACTGCTGCAATGATGAAAACAATGCCAAATCTTCAAATAACCATGAGAAGGGCATCGCAATGACTAAGGCAGTTGCAGTACCAAATAGTACTGGCGATCTATAAAAGCTAAACTTCATTGTTGACAAAGTGTTTTTTTGGTCAATTTCTTACAGTTTTCCTCATTGTAAATAATAACTTTTGGGATTTGAAGTCCCCTTTTAGTCTCTATGTCTGATCAATTTGAGTAACCATAAACAATGTAAACCATTGGCATTTTCAGAGCTTGTGATAGTATTTCTTTTGCAGAAAATCAGTTTCTGAGACCCGTCTGCGATTGTTGCTGCTGATATTGAGTGCGGATGAGACAGCTGATAAAAAATTCCGCTCATGTACAGTTCATTTGTAATAGCAACGACATTTTGTAGGAATTATCATGTCAGCCAGATTACATTCACCTGCAGCATTTCACAGTTGTGACAGTCCTGTGCTGCAAAAGAGTCGAAGACAAATTTGAGACATATGGCTGGCCGTGCGAAGCACAGGACCCGTTTTCTGTGTGTTACTAGTAAAGCACTTGGTTCTTGTGAAGAACAGTTCAGCAAATCCCGATGACAGTTTAGATCGCTCAAGTTGATGCTGAGCAGAGGAAGTGGGAGTTGTGTCATTTTCGCAAAAGATTAACAGTGAGTCCAGAAGTAGCAAGCTAACAGCTGTAAATTATTCTGACAGCGTAGAGGAGCGCATGTCATGACTATTTACAACTTATTTCACACCACACACACACCACCAAATTCAGATGAAGTGAAATCTGCTCCAAACACACAATTCCTCTGATTGTTGAAACACTAGGAGACAGAAACAGAGGGTGTCGGACAAAGCTGACAAAGGCATTGAGACATCGGATGAGCGTGGATTCTGGCTTATTGTAGCTGTAGCTCTTACTGTTCAGGCAAAGATATGTTGATATGTCCAGTGGGGCAGTCCTGTGTAGAGCAGAGTGGAGCTCATCTGATTTATCCAGAAGACCATATGTGAGGCAGATTAAAGCACCACAGCACCAGATTAAAAGACTTCTATCCATGCTGTAGCTGAGATCTAATGAAGAAAACGTGACGGTTCTCATTTTAGATGGAAAGAGTAATGTATTTCAAGCCCCTCCCTGACTTGCCATCAGATATTCACAATAAGGGATTAATGGTTTCAGGCAAGATTTCTAGAGAGAAAAGAAACAAGGCATTGTAAATAGGGGGCTTTAAAAGTGGTTAAATTAATTTTTGCCCCCCCTCCCACCAATGTCTATGGAACAAGGATTAACTAAAATGGCTTCCTTGAGGGAGTGACATGGGGAGGGCTATAGTTTGTTTGTGAAGACTTTATGGGCTTAGCAAAAGCAGCGGTGGATGTCAGCGCTGAAGACTCACTGGGGCTTTGCAAATCACTTCCTGTTGTGCTTAAACATGGTGAGACATATTGAATATGGCTCACAAATTTGAGTGAATTGAGCTGCTGTGTCATTTAGAGGGCTTCTCAAAGTTGCAGCGCGGTCCTCGGTGCCTGTGGGTGAGCACTGAACCTGAGCCAAGTGGTGAAAATCACCATTTAATTGTGCCTGTAAAGCAGAACAGCAAAACCAAAACCACTTGAATGTAATGCATTGCTGAAATAAAGTGAGAAAATGCATCCTGAATGTAAATTGGCAGTTTGCCCACATTAGGGAAATAAGCCGAACAAAGATGGCGAAAAACAAAAGGTGTTAAAAGCTGTGCTTGCTGTCCATGGGTAATTAACAGAATTGATGTGTTACAGTTTAATTGCTGGGGATCTGTATCCAAGCATCGATAATAAGATCATCCACGGTCCGCATTACATACGTCACTTTGATGTCAATATCGCTGTGCTTATTTGTATCAAAGCATGCCATCTTTCACAAGACAATATCTCCCATCTATCTAAGCTGCTTTGAAGCTGCACCACCTGCCCTGTCTCATTGATACCATCAGGCAGAAAACTGGGTTGAGGGAAACATGACAGCTGGCAAAAAAAAAAAAAAAAGAAAAGAAAAAAAAACGCAGCAGTTCTGTGACTCCTGAACCATCACTTTGACCATGCCCTAGAATAAATGCAGCATATATCAGGTCACTGGAAGTGCAACGCGGGACACATGTCATGCTATGGCGACAATCTGCCAGATGGCACATGGCTGCAAATTTTTACTCTCTAGTTCATCTCACCATGTTTTGACTACAGGGGACAAAACTATTCCTTATTCTGGCCTATAGACAATGAATAAATAATAAAACCTTTCTTGGCCCAGGCATTGTGAAAAATAGGATTATGTAGTAATATTAATAATGGCTGTATTACATTTAACTGCCTCTCATATTACTAATGCTGCCTATCATACACTTGCTCATATAGATGGGATCACGCCATTGTTAAAGTTAATTGCGGACGTGTGCTTTTTCTGATATGACAAATGTCAAACTGTCTATTGTGAAAACAAGGTTTTTTGAGCTGGAGGAAATTGAATCTCAAAATGCTTACGCTAGTGTTAAGGATCAAAGTCAGCTGATTCACTGGGCAGTCAGAAAAACATTTCAGACTGTGAGTGGCTTGCACTCTTGTCGACAAGCTGACCTGCAACCTATACAACTAGAAACATCAGCCTTGTCTGAGATGAAAAGAACTAAACCACACTGTGCTGCGTGGCAAGGGGGATTTTGACCAATTTTTTCTAAGGTAAAGCTCTTGTAAATAAGTTGTGGGTATTATTGTGCGCTGCTCAGATAAAAAAATATTTGTTCAGTTGTGCTCAAAGAGAGATGATGTCCAGACAGCCATCAAAACTGACTGGAGAATTTAGTTTAATCTGTCTGAATCTCAGCAATTGTTACATTGGCAGTAACTGATTCCTTCTACCCTCTTCTATCGTCTCTGGGGGCAAATTTGCAGAAACTAAAACAACCAAATTACTTTTTCAAGAGTAAAGTGAAATCTTGTTAATTACAAAACAGCATTTTTAATGAATCTCAATAACGAAGCAAGATCCCAGTTTCATAATCTGTTCTAATTGATATGCAGCACCATCATCACCCACGTCTATCACTTACAACTTCCTATCTTTCCTTGAATACCCCAAGAGAGTGTATACGAACTGCATTTTAGTTGGAAAACACAGCATTGATAGTGATGATGATGCCATAGTAAATACATAAAACTTAGACTGAAAGTGACAGCATGTTTTACTTAAAACACATTTCTTTTTTTTTTTGCTTTTAAGGAATCAAGGAATTGTGATTTCTGTTGCTCCTAGGGTGGGTTTCTCTCTGTGTGACAGTGAAACATCAATGCAAAATTATGACACCAGAAAGGAGCTTTTGCTCTTTAATACTGCAGGGATGACACCAAAGCCTTATATTTACCCTTGATGTTACAGACAACATTTTTTATTAAACACTTTATAGATACACTCACAAGTTTTTGACATTACTTAATGTTTGGTTATCCCTCGCAATAAGAAAAAAAAAAAACTTACAACCAGATAGCAAAATCTTTCTCTGGAAAATTAAGCTACATTGCCAACAGCTGTATTTTACCAGAGCCCAAATATTTCACAGCAGATTGTTCCTTTTAAACAACCTGAGGGGAGGGCAGATGAGGTGTGTGTGTGTGAGAGTGTGTGTGTGTGTGTGTATGCAGCATTTCTTGGCGGGCAGGAGGAGTTGTGTAACACCAACACATGCGGGTGGTGGTGCCCAGCCGCCAGCGCATAAGGATTAGGAGAAATTCACCCTACAGAGATCTGGGTTAATTAAAACTGTTTTGGTGAGCTTGGTGACCTACCCAGCGAGATGCAAAGAGATGCCGGCTCCATCTGTTTAAGCAACGATAAAGCTGCAGCCCACAGTCAGCGACTTGGCTCAAACATTAACGTACAGTGAATACGAGCTGGATTATTCTGTTATGGCAACTTGTTTTACGTCATGCAGCTTGGCATTGCCCCTATATAATGGAATCAGCATGACATTATGTACTTATATTTGTTTATACAAACTGAGGTTCTTAACAGATTGTGAAGCCATCTGATAAACAAAATGATCTTGGGCTGTTTAAATAAAAATGATTTGTGAAGGTCGGTATGCAAGGATTTGACTAATAAGAAGAACTGATAAAATGTACTTCAATTTAAATTGTACATATAATGCAAAATAGCTCTTTTTCTTGACTGATAATCCAATGTAATACATTTTGCCATCTTGTCTTGTTCACAATGCAAGTCTTATGTAGAACTAATGCATAAACTAAATGTTTCCATCTTTAGATAAAACTCCTGTTGTTGCTATAGTTTAAAAAAAGTTATTCAGTCAAATAAGACAAACCAAACCCCCAAATCAACAGCTGCTCACTGATAGATATGATATATATTTTAAATAATGAGAATGATAATAATGCTATTATTATTATCATTATTAATATTATTATAGAAAGGACAAGCATGAACAATAAAGAATTGGTGTTGCAGCTGGTTAGGTTAAATAACTTTGCATACTATTCAATATCTAATCATGAATGGGTGAGAAAGCTGGCATTAATACTTATCAGGATTTTTCTTTGTTAAATCCTTGTGTGCAAGTTAGCTAGTAGCTCTAGCTGTGAAAGGCAGAAATTTATATGTCCCTCTGAAATGTAAATGTGATTCAATGTTAATAAGTTGCTCAGGCACAGTTCTTGAGCCAGTATTTTCTGCTGCTGATAGAAACCTGTGTGAAAATGAAAATAAAAACGTATTGATATGTATGAACAGTTCAAATATGTGCAATGAAGAATGAGACCATGATTATAAAAGAGATTAGGAATCAAATGTGGCTGGACTTTTATTTGACAAAAAGTAGGTTTATTTATCTAAATCTGACGATGTTTGCAACCGTCGGGAATAGAAATATGATGGATCTTGTAGTCCTCCCTGGATGAATTTCAATTTTAGAAGCAGGCATAGCCACATATCTGCTGGATCTCTCTCTCTCACACATAAACACGTTCCCACCTTGCATAATTTTCGCTGTGTCCTTCAGGTTTGCTCGCTTCTCTCTATGCCGCTCTGCTACCTCTCCTTTCTCACATGCATCCTCCCTGTCTGTCGGCCTCCCTCCCTCTCTCTTCACGGCACTCAGTGTTCTCTTGCACAAATTCTCTCTGTCTGTCTCTTTCTGATTCTCTCTCTGATCTCTATCCTCCTGAGCATGTCTTGGAGGCGGATTGGCTGCAGCCAGCCAGGCAGCTGTGTGTTGTTGGTCTTGTGCCACCACAGAGGCGCTTTGGCTAACCCGCTATCTATTTGTTTAGAGGAATTAAAGGATGCACTCTCTCCAGGGACCTCTGGCCTCTGAGTCGCCAGAAGGGGCCCATAACAGAAATTGCACTCGGTGAGCACACGCGCATTCGGACGTAGATAAAGCGAGCTGGGCTCATGTAGAGTAACAACTTATAATCCATTACTCATCTTTAGAAGTATCATCACATCTTATTCCTCAACTACTATCTGCCTTGTCACGTCACAGGACAGAAGTAGGGGTTACACATGTGAGCTTTTAAGGTAGTTCTCACGGGTGCCATTGTACTTACTACTTGACTGCTTTCATTTTTTCATCTTTGTGCTCGTGGGGGACCACAGGAATGATTCAATATCCATTCTGCCACGCAGTGTGCACTGCACGTTAATGCAATCCATTTTCCATTTTCTCCAAACGCTTTTAGTTACGGTGCAGTGGGGAAATTGGTTTCCCTTCCAGCTGAATCATAGACTACACATGCATATGTATAACATGGCGCGACATAAATATGATTTGTGCAAACTTAAGTGGGTGAAAAAGTAGTTGTGTACCACATCTGTAGCTAAATGAGAAAAATGAAAGTGGCAATCAGATGCCTAATATGCTTTGACGAGGCCATTGGCATGAAAATTACTCCACTGCCTTTCCCCAGCTTAACTTGGATGGCTCTTTTGAAGCCATGCGATGTTTGTTTGGTATTTTGAGTGTATGGACTAAAGCTTTCTCCATCCATAAAGGGAAGTATATAACTAGCTTGGTGGGTGGGGAGAACCTAATTTTCTCCTGTCCATCCACCTTGACAAACACAGTCAGTGGGCCCAGCATACAGGCATGTTATTTGCTGCTCCCACACTGTGAGCCATGTATGCATCGCCTGCTCAGCTGCTGGTGGGCAATGAGCTGAGAGCACAGAGGCTGATATCTGCTCGCCTGCCAGCAAGTCTTTAGGGAATTGCATCACTTGGAGGCTAGTGAAGGTGAGATTTAATTCTGACAAAAGACTTGCAGAAACAACAGTTGTATTCTCAGGAGTTCTGTAAAATTTGGCCAGCCGGCGTGACTAAAACATGCTGGGAAATAAAGCTGCATTTTACATGCAGGGCAGAGGGTAATAGAAAACACAGCTACAACTAATTAGCTGCTATCTTGTTCATTCCAGAAACTACACACGCTCAATACACGATCCTGTTCCGTGCATAAAACTTGTACCCAAGGCTCCAGTGAAGTAGGCTAATGCTAAACTTTCTTTTCACCACTTGACAGTTCACTGGAAGTAATTATGTTGTATATTGGTGGAAAAGAAACAGCCATCTATATCCATACAGCTGGAGAGAAAGGGTGAGACACAGTGTTCGGCACCGACTAATCATTATTGATGGAGATTCACTTTCACTTAAGCGACCGGATGGCTGGCTGACTGCTGATGCTCAGAAGGGGAGGACTGCACGTGAACTGCCGGTGGCTGGTTTTCATGGCCTATTGAGCCAATCAAGGTGACGCCAGGAATGCCTGCTGATGGGTGCTGCTGAAACCTTTGTGGAGTCTTGGGTGAAATTTCGTCCAGTTCCACTGATCTCCAGTGGCCCAGTCCCCCCCCCAACACTTCAAAGCAATGGATTTAAGCAAAGTGTCAAGATTAAACTCCCTGTTATGTCAATATTAAACCAATCCAGGGTGAAATGACTGACTGTCGCAGTATGGCTCACTTTTAGGATAATTCTAAGGCATCCCCATTCTGTAGGAAAACGTTTGCTTTCAAACATCACAGCATTTTTTTTTCAATTATTTTTACCTCCAACTTCTATAAGTTTGTCGCTCCTCTTATTGCCGCAAGGAAAAGCCAATCTCCACCACGAAAGCGTGTGCATAAATCATGTGGATGTATTTACAGTGATGTATTCTCCTGCTTGTGTTGTTATGTTCACGCTTCACAGGATTCCAGTGTGCCGCAAACTCATGAATATTCACGACTCATTCTATATTTGATCTTTATTAACCCTGTTAGCTGCATATACAGTGCTCTAAAATCCGCCCTCCTCTCCTTGTCTTGTTCAACCACAACTGTGTATGCTCATATTGGTCTCATGCAATTACTCTAATGCAGTTTTCTTCTCTATTTTAGGCATCTGCATGTGCTCCCATCACACCATGTGCACAGTGTAGACCTTCTTGACCGGCGGACACATACGGTTCACCTATGTGTGCAAACTGTGCGTACCAGTGTGCGTGCTTTGTGGCCATCAGCATGTTGTTGTGCGTGTGTGCTCACAGGCCCGTGTGTTCGCTGTGCAGCCGAGCATGAAAGCATGGACCAGTTCTAGTCATGCTTCATTCACAGGAACATCCCCGCAGTGAGTTGTCCATACAGGTGAGAAGCCCGCTGTGGCAGGTGCATATCACTGTAAGCGGAAAATACTGTACGGGTGCAGAAAGTACAGGACTGCACCCTGCATGTTGCGTGCAATTAGAATCCCTCCACCCAGCATAAAATTCATGCATATTTACTGTGTAAGACTGAGGGAAGCAGAAAGGCAGGGCTTTCTTTTGGCATTTGTCTCATTTTACAGGTGGCTGTGCTGACCGAAGTTCATGCTCTGCCATGTTATTAAACTATTTAAAACCTGACTGCTGGCCGCGGAACAAAATTATAATTCATCATTTTTTAATGAGTATCTCATAATGAAAAAAAAGACGTTATTGCTGCATTATTGTGCAGTCTTGTCAATTTTTTAATTAAGAAAAGGGGGGGGGGGGAGTAAAATCATACTGAATATGAAAGAAACAGTATGTTTTGTACCATGACTGCTTTCTAAACTGCCATTTTAAGATGAAGAGGAGCAGTGCCTTTTTTTGTTTTTTAAAGACATTTAAAACAGCTTTATAAATTTGACTTTTAATTTGGAGCAATTGTGCTTTCTTTGAAATACATTTTTTGATTATGACTATTTTTTATCATTTAGTTTCAGTTCTCTGCTTAACATTGTTTTTTTACTCTGTTTTTGTTGAAAACATTGGGCTCAGCACTGTATGAAAGTTGGACATACAGTAAGTAGATCCAGATTAATATGCCTGTATTTTATGTGTGAATTTGGGATTTCGTAGACAATAAACGTGTTTCTCGCAAAGTTTCTGAAACCAAAACATAACTTTAACTTTTGGATATTCTCCATTCAAAAATGTTTTTCTTTTTCATTCCTCTCCTAACCAGGTGGCAACCACAGCTGTCACACATGACTCTGGGAAGAAAGATCCCTGTCACTGAATCTGTGACTCCCTTGAGAGATATGGCAAGTGCATTAAAGCAGAACACTGGGGTTGCATAAAGTGATACTCCACCCCAAATCTATTTTCAGTGAGACAGATCTGCACTCACCCTCTGCAGCCTTGAGAGGATGATGTTCGTAAAGTTTGCATCTGCAGCCTCACAAACAACAGTGGCTGTGGTCATTTTGATTTATGTTGTTTACTTTGCAGTGAAATCCAATTGTGACAAGTTCTTATATCAGAGAAAAGTATCCCAACATTTAAAGAAGCTCGCATCTTATAATCAAGTTCTCTCGTGTCCCCGGTATATTTCAAGCAATTAAATTTCCTTTTCTTTTGCAGAGGCATATCAGCATGCAATGGAGGACAACAGTGAGGTGTCTATAGCAATATTCAAGCAAAACGGTGATTGGAAAACATTAGATATGCCGATCAAGAGAAGAGAAGTCGAGCTACGATGTGGGGGTGGTTTGAATAGTTTGCCCGTCCCTAAGAGCGGCTATGTGCTCTCACTGCGAGGGAACCCCCGCAATCCACACACACACACACACCGCCATCATGACCTGCTACCACCACCTCTGAGTCACAGGTACTGACAATCTCAATTTACCCTCCCACTCCTGGCGGGCTAGCTGTTTTCAGTGCGTTGCCAAATTAAGGACCTGGGAATTACTCTCAGCGCGGAATAATGATGAGGCGGCCCCTATCAGAACATGGAAGTGTGTTTATAATGAGATCGTAAACATATGCTCGTGCCAGAGCAGCACCTACCCATCAGCTTAATTGGCTCGATGTGGAATCTCTGCTCTCGTTGGTCCTCTCCAGAGGGGGAGGGGTATGCGGAGGAGGAAAGTGTGGAGGTGTACCGTGACATTGGTGTGACGTTAGGCTGCAAAGCAGCATTTAACGACTTGTGACACACAAATACTAGAGCAAAGACATGCACACAAATATGGATGTATGTATGCATATAAGGGGCTTTGCAGACACACATACACACCACATTAGCCAAAGAAGAAGACTACCAGATGCAGTAATTGGCACCTGTTAGACGATATTGAGGGAAATCAGACCTATTGTGCATTGTATTAGTCTTTGTGAATCAATGTAATTGCTAAGCCAAGTGGGGTGAAAAACATAATGAATTGGCCCAACAATTGACAAAGTATGATTTATGCATGTTTCTTAGCATAATCAGTCGCGTCAAGGCTGGCGTTGGCCCAGAGGGTAAGAGAATGAGCAGAAGTTAAATTGCTCTAACCTCTGCCTGCTTAGGAGCTGGTGGGAACAACCTGGCAGCCTGGAAATAATATAAACGCCATTAATCATCACTCTGCCCATCACACACATGTGGAGGCACGCATCCACACTGGCATACGGTCATGCAAACACTATCCGTCCCTCTATCTGTGTTACATACCAAGGAATGAGACCAAACACATTTTCACATCTGCAGACTCAACTGAGCTGGTCATCAGCCATCCGTCGCTTCGCATGCAATCCTGACATGTGCTATGCCGAAGATATATGACAAGAATATTGAATCAGGGAAAAAACAAAACAATAATTCTGCATTTGACATGTTTTTGTCGTGTCGCACACTTGAGCTTCTGTCCATGTAATTAATGAGGATCATGGTGCCAAAAACTGGGAGGAAAATTTGAATTTACTTTCAGCCTGATAAATTAAAAATTCCAACTTATGCTCTCAACAGATGGACCCTTTGCATCTTCATTGCTCATCTCTGGCAAGCTGTCCACTCTATTGGCGTGCTCCGTGCCCACGCATTCCCCGTCCTCCGCTGCACCCCTGCAGCCTAGGTAATCACACATGTGACGCTGTTATGTGTACAATGCAGGATGGGCAGATTATGAATGTTAGCGTGTCATAGCTCCCCTGCGGCGGCACTTACACGAGGCTAGCTCGGCGGCACAGGACTGATATGTAGCTTCCAGCCATCCGTATAGAATGAAAGCTCATTACAAGCCAAGGCAGCACCACCTGCTAGTATCGACAGAGATGTGATGAGCCTGTGAGCAAAATCTAAAGTGTTAACTGCCTGCAAATGTGCCATGACATTTTACTGCACATAAGCATGGATTTGGCTAATTTGATTTTGCGTTCTTTTGATAAACTGGTCGGTATTTATAATCAGTTAAGGCAGATGTGTTTATCAATTATAATTAGCGGCTGATTATTCATTACAAGATTGTACCAGAGAGAGTTGTGTGTTGGGTGTGTGGACGGATTTGCCTTTTTTTAAATGGAAAAAAAATCATGCAACAAAAGCTAAACAAAACAAAATAAAACAATGAAAAAATACACAGTCTGTGAAATTAGTGTATCATCGATTTTCTCCACCCTTCAATATGTAAACATTAAATTGCTAAATGAACTCTTGCAGTAGTTGATAGGTTTAGTCACAAGAGCAGTAAATTCAATATAGCAGCAATTTGGTGCGCTGTAGGTGTAACCAGCCGTGAAGAGTTGCCCCACTAGCTTTTTCTGATACTGAGATTATGTGTGACAATTTTCATGATATGTTTATATCACTGTTCTCTATACGCTTATGCATGCATGTCACTTGAAGTCCCAACACAATGACAAACAATACATTTTCATGCACTTTCACATTTCAATCCTCTTGGTTCTACCTCCTAGAGGCAGAAAACATGTAGCGGTTCCCCTGTTTCCTACTAGGGGGAGTGAATGCAACTCACAACCAATGACACCGCCGCAGTTCTGCCCCCAAAAAGCCCCCCTCACATGAATCCTCCTTTTCCCCTCCTGGCGCTCTCATTGGTTTACATTTTGCGATAATCCCTCCTTGCATGGATATCAAATAAAAATAGCAACATGCTCTCAAAATTACATTTTATTGCGACTTTATAGGGAAACGCCAAACATATGAGATGTTACAGCCGCAAGAGACACTGTCAATGTCGAGTTTACGACAGACAATAAAAAGGTGATTGAGTGGCCATGTAATGAAAAGGTAAATGAGTGAGGGTGCCAGAGGGTACACTTGATGAATGTGAGAGCTGAACAAAGGGAAATGATCACAGAAGGCTCTTTTTTTCCTTCTTTTCTCCACAGATGCGCCGATCTTGAACATAAAACTTTTTTTACGGCACGCTTGCTAAACTTGCTTTTGAGCCACCCAAAAGAAACAATCTTGTTACCATAATGCATTTAGCTTGTGTCTAGTAATCAGCCTTTTGTCAATGCCAACAGGGGAACAGCTTCTACAACCGGCTGAGAACTAATCAGATGTGGTCACGACAGGATGTTGATACAAGCTAGCTAACAAGCTGAAGAAGCAGGAATTGATTTGATGCATCAATAGCGAAATGAAGAGTTCCCAGTCAAAAAGAGCACAGTAATAAAGCTCGTACGCAGTTCAGCCGAGAGGGAGCCAAGTCATATTTTTAGCAACACAACCAGCTGTTCACAGCTGTCGTTACCCAAGAGCTTTGGGCCTAGAATATGGTTGCCAGAAAGTGTGTCACATTTCCTGATTGCTTGCTTTATTTCTTTTCTCGGAGTCCATAGAAACAGAGCTGACAGTGACTCGGATGTTCAAAGGTCTACATGAAACAAATGGAGGAGGGTCTCTTCAGCGCTCGACTGGGGCGGATTATAAAGAAATGCTAGCATGTTTTTTTTTTTTTTTTTTTTTTTTTGAATGACTAAGACTCATCATCTTAATCATACCCTCAAAGCCCCACGCATAAAGAGACGCTCCTTCTGTATTCCCTCTAGATGCTCTTAGTGATCCACTGATCCCTTTGGTGATAAGAAAAGACAAGGACAAAGTCAAGTAAAAGAAGAGAAGGATATAATTAGAAAGAAGATCAGAAGTATTTTTTCAAAAAGGAAATTATTATTATTATTATTATTATTATTATTATTATTGATTACTTTATCGATGTTAATATAGATACATTTTAACCTAATTACAGTAATATAAATAAAACAATATTATATTATATTATATTATATTATATTATATTATATTATATACAAAACATACATATTGCTTTTGCTTCCCACTAATGATGCATCACAACCAATTAGTGCCAGGAAATATGAAGAAACACTTCCCTATTTACATTTGCTATTGATATAACAAGTAAACATTCACTGTCATTTTTTGGCCGCTTTTCTTAGGAGCAGACATAGAAACAATAGCATTTATTTGGAGTAATTATTTTTTGCCATCTGGTTAATTCAAGTAATATAATATTCACCCATGTTTTAACTCTGTTTTGGTTTTCACCAACTCCTGAGTGAAAAAAATGGCTCTAAAGCTGCCAAATAATCCACAATGTTCACGTGCTTCTCACTAACATTGTCTGTCTCAGGTTTTTCAGAGCTTTTTCACTGGAAGCAGCTGGCTGCTCAGGCCGGAAACAAGACTGAACCAAAACAATAAAAATGGTGGCTGCTGAAATTCTTCAATACGTCCTGCAAAGTGGGTGATAATTATCTGTGCATTACTCATTAGTGACCCTTTCACACTGCATGCTGTCATTACATTCATTTTTTTATAAAAAAATATTTATTAGTGCATCATTAAAGCACCAACTTTGTAGGAGTTTGTTTAGCAAGGCGCTTTCATACATTTGGGTAATGTTTTTTAATAACGATTTTTATTCATTTTCTCTTCTTGACCCAGGATAAATAGCCTGTGTATGAATTGAAAAGTGTTATCCGAATATTTTTTAACACCTTTCTTTCATGTGCTTGTATGTGTGAATAAAATCCAGGCAGCAGTTACATTTCCTCTACAATGTATTTGGCAAAGTAAATAATTAACATATAACCATATTTTGTAGGATATACAGAACATCTGTACCTCGACGGTTTGAAATGTCACACACGTCTGCAAAACATTAGTGCCTGTGGCCTGTCAGCAGTCGGATCGACATCCATTAAGTCCTCATCGGTGTGCTTTTTTTTCCGATCACCATTTCATTTGTCAATCAGTTACCTCATTGGCTGGCTACTGAAGGTGGCTAGGAGGTGGGGCGCTGCGTGTTAATCAATCCGAAATAAACAAACCGTTGCTCTCAGGCTCCTGCCGCTGTTCTTTGGTGCACAGTAGCCCTTCTGCCTGTACTCTGATCCTTATTAAATAGAGAGAAAGGGATTGTGGGAGTGTGTTTGAGGAAGAAGCACAGGGAGTGGAGAACAGAAAAGAGGGAGTTGCATGCTGAGGGTTAAAAGGAGGGAGGAAGGGAAGAGACAGAAAAGTGAGATGTAAAAGGAAAAAGAACAGAAAAGAAAATGGAGGAAAGAGGATGATAATTATAATGAGACCCAGATGATGAAAGGGATGAAAGCGAGAAATGACCACAGGGTGAAGTTTTGATAGAGCAGGAGAATATCGCTGCAGTGGCCACACATAAAATGGCACACACTGATGCATATCGGACGGTGGTAAAGTACAATTTAGTGGGTTAATTGGTTTGGGTATTATGTTGTAATGTGACTGTAATGTAGACAGATTTGATCACATTGCACTGGGTCAATTAAAGAGAGCGTGAGATTCTGCCTGCCCCGTAGCCACCATGGAAAGGAACAATATACTGTATCTGCGGGTGGTGCAGCAGATTGGTGATCACTACAGATGACTCAGTTACTTAAATGAAATTACAATTATTAACATTTAACTTTCATCATGCTCAGAACTCACTTTACAGCCTCCATTGTGATTTTAAAGGCTTAAACTTGACTGTAAAGCAAAAAACACAAGATAGAAAACCTTGTTTTTGTTGGACCTGACTCACCTGACCTGCATGTCCACTACAGGATTTTGTAATTAGCTTATTTTGTGGAATGGTGGTAAAAAACAAACAAACAAATAATTAAAGACTTAACCTGTGTTAAGTCTGTAATCAGTGAATGAATTGCTAAATTAAAAGCAGCAATTGTATGTGCATTTAAATAATGATAATAATGAAAATTGACAATTCCAAGAAAATACATTTCTTACAATTTTTTTCTGTCTCAATTTAATACCAATACCTAACAGAGAGATGATTAGCTATTTATGTTGGCTCATGCCACTGGATTGGATTTGACATGGATACCAGACAGTTTGCTTCAGGGAACATGGAGTCTAACTAAGGTGAGACAATACCAACTTTGTCCACATGGGCCGCCTTTGTCAACAGAAACAAAAATTTCCATAGAGCTGCTGTAAATAAGCGATTTACAGAATTAAACACTGTTTAAGTTTATTCCACACTCACCCCGGTGATTTTTAAGACTCCTATCAGTCAGGACAAGCTAAATTACTGAATGCCACCTGAATTAATTTCGAGGAAGAAGCCTATAATTTGCAAACTGGCCTGAATTCAGGTGAACCAGGACTGTATCCTGTGCAAGGAAAGAATTTCTTGATAGGACATTTCTTTTGAATGTTACAGGTGCCTGACACACTAAAAATGCCACCAATGTGCCAAGAACGGGCCACAGTACAATACTTTAAGAACATGGAATTAATGATGAAAATTGCCCCCAGGCTACCCCATAGACAGGGACGTCAAACGCTACATCTCCAGTATTTTCTCCGATCTCGTTTATCTGTAGGGACGGCAGAAGAGCAGGGTGGTGGTGGGAGAAAAAGGTTGGAGGCCTCTGTTGGATCAACATGATTGACTGACTCATATGTGGCTGATGGTGTGGATGGTTAATTCATGGGAGAATTGAATAATTGATTTGTGGAGTAATTGGTTCATACATTTATTAATGATGTGATATTTTCCCTCGCCAATGATAACTAAAATTACACGGGAAAAGTGTTTGTGACATTCAACCAGGCGTGGAAGAATAATGTTGAAATGTCTCATGAACCACAATCACACGTACAGTAGAGCTGATATGAAAGCAAGATTTATACACTGTCAGCAGCATCACACCTCGACACTCAACACCTCCTTTTATAAATAGATACAATCTGACAAACCTTTTTTTCATCCTACACCTAACCCCTCTCCTCCACTGTGTGATGAGCAACGTGAGATGATGATGCATCACTTTGACACCTCACAGAATTTTGAGCCAGTACTTTCGTCGAGCTAAACTTTGCCACAATATGTGGCCTGGCGGTGTGCCAGTTATGCTGTATGCACACAAATGTTCACAGTTTAGCCCAAGGCTGGTAATGAGCTAGTAAGCAGCGGAATCCTCAATGGAGAGCGAGACTGAGATGAATCCCTGGACCTCCAGACGGCTGCTGGATAAACCTGGCCTTGCTGAGACTGAGAACACCCACTCACATCTGCACCATCTGCTTTGTGGCTCAGTGGAAATCCCTCCCACGCCCCCCATCACCAGCCCGCACACACACAAACACCCACTTCCTCCTCCTCCTCCTCGTCCTCCTCCTCTCTCGCCCACACTTGCACGTCCGCACACTCCTGACGCTCACTCGCGCATCGCGGAGATTGTCAAACGCTTAAATGCCAGACCACCTTCCACCTTCCGGCTGCATCCCACATGCACAGAGGAGAGCGGGATACAGATATGCCGTCCTGAGACACACACACACACACACACATGCGCACATGCTCGTCAACAAACACGTACAGTATCCTACTGTTGTGGAGGAGAAGGTTAATCCCTTTCTGCCTCTGCCTCAGACTCCTTCTTCTTGACTGAAGTCGTGGCAACAGATGACCTTTTAATCTGCGTAACTTTTCGTCAGGTTACTCCTACATACCGCAGCTTAGTTCTCCAATTTAGATGCTTTGTTAACATTTTGCTAATGCTGGATTCGATGTTTGCCTCAGGCATTTTTTTCATATTTGGAAGGACTTTTTAATTAATGAGCTACTTCATCTCAAAGTTTTCTCTTCAGAGATGTTAAAATTTAGCCAATTGCAGAGAGGCATCATCTGAAATGAAGAAATTAGGTGTTTCCTGTCCACAAGGGTTGCTTGCATTTTTTCCCCCACACACCCATTCATTATCATTCTGTATCAAAAATCTGTTGGGCCTGAGAACGAGACAGACAGCTGAAAAAGTTGGAAGACTCAGTTCAAATGCAAATAAAGTTTTACCAATCTGCCACAACAGACAGCTTGATTAAGATGTTTGACAAAGATGTTGGTATTGTTGTTGCTGAACAAAGACAAACAAGAACAATCCCTGGTATGGATTATTAAGGAAAATAAAACAAGTATAAAGATACCACATATCTGTGTGGTACAAAGTGGGAGCAAACATAATTAAAAAAGCAATATCTTTTAATACAATGGATGGTACAGGCCTGAAAAGGATATGAAAATATAAAGGGAACAAATGTGTGAATCTAAAGCATACTGTGTGTGGGATGTCCCAGACGTGCTACCCGTAAAGATTTAGTCACACCAATGCAATTAGCAAAGACACCAAAGCATGGATGTGCAAGCAGAAAAAATAAATAAATAAATAAATAAATAAGAGAGCAAAAACAGAAGCACTCTTTTTGACATATGAACCAGAGGTTGCCAGCTGTCATTGGAACGAATGAGATCCATCTTGGAGTCCAGCACTCAGCTCTCATTATACACCCAGACCTGTCAGATGCCAAGGCCCTCTCGAGGAACAGGTTCATCGTGGTATCTGAATACATTTCTTGGCTTAAACCCAGAAAACTTTGCTATACACGAGTCTGTGTTCCAGATTTGACAGGGGCCCTGGTTCTGCTGGGCAACGTTAACCCGATAACTCAATAAATCGGTCTCTTGAAACAGGCCACAGGTGCACACAGCAGAGAGAATGAAATCTCCCCCGAACTGGCCGTGGGTTGAGTCCCTGTTATGGGTACAAACTGACAATAGAGAGAAGCCAAAGATATTTTCATTTATAATCAAGAAACGTATACGTGTAATACATTCTGCTACATGTGGCAGCTGGTAATGGCAAGGAGGGACTCATTTCCGCTAGGTGTTACAATTGATGAGATTAGTCTGCTGTGTGTGTGTGTGAGTGTGTGACAGAGGGAGGGAGAGGGAGAGATGGCATAAGAGGTGAATGGATTAGAGAAAACGCTGTATACTTTTATGCGAGGCCGACTTAAGAGAGGGAAATTGAAAAAAAAAAAGTAGGCGAGAGCAAGCGTCTGTCTGTGAGAAAGAAAGAAAGAGAGATACAGAGAAAGAAAGAGAGAGAGAGAGAGAGAGAGAGAGCCTCTGCTGAACCAGACAGGTTTCTGTATCTCCCTCTAACACCACCTCAAGGTCGGCTGAGGTTGGGACCGCTGAGACTAGAATCTGCGACGACTACTGCCCAGGCAATATCTGCTCTCTCAATATCTGTTTTTTTTTTCCTCCCCTACCTCCTCTGTGTCCCACAATCCTCTGCAGTGATTAAACAACTGAAAGGGAGCGTGAATTGGGATGATGGGATAGAGAGCGAGATGAATTTATGTGTGAGCGTGCGTGTCGCTGAATATTTTGGGGCCTGCGTGTGGGAAAAAAAAGACGCCGAGGCAGATCCGCAGACAGAGACAGATGCGACCCAGTGCTCGTGAATGCCTCTGTTTACATTTAGAAATAGTCTCGCACACCTCAGCCACACCTCATCGCCCCTTCCCACCGGAGCCGCACCGGCGTCAGAAGAAATTTCCAGCACAGGTTCTTTGTGGAGGAGAATAACAAAAGTGGGTGGAAAAGAAGCAGAAAAGTGCTTAAACACATTCCGTCTAGGATTGTCTCTATATATCATTGTCAAATGAACTGAGATAATAACCATTGTTGCTGCCGTCTTCGCCCTTTGGGTTCTTTTCTTTTCTTATGTGCCAAATAACACAGCAAATCAGCATTTAAAGACCCAAAGAAGCTTTTTACATTTTTTTTTCCTTATTTTGTCTTTTTTTTCCCTCTTGCATTTAAAAGGAGAGCAGGATCAGCTCCAAGAACGTATCCCCTGGAGTGTGTGTTTCCATGCTGATGTTATTGAATGACTGAATGTCTGATTGAAGTTCATCCATCAGATTCACCGCATTATAGTATAAGGAGGTCCAAAAGTTTTGCTGGCTACGATCCAGGTTGTAAAAACAGTATGTTTAACAGCTCAAGCTCTCATTACACTATGTTGAAAGCACATGAAAAGCATTAGTAGTATTTCTCTGTCTCGCTTGTGTGGGCTGGTGGATCTTATTATTCCCTGGGTGTGCGGCAAGATAATCAGAACTTCAACTGTTTGAGATGACATTATTCACAACCCACCACTTTCCCTCAGTCAACATTAAAATGTTGGTGAAATGTGATTTGATGTCATTCGTGAATAATAATATGGTTGTTTTTTTAAAGACTATATTTCAACTTGCAATAAGAAGTAGATGGCAGCTTTCAGCTTTCAAGATTAGTTTTTGACAAATAGTGAAAAAGCGGAGGAATGGTTCACTTTGTTGTTGTGACAAAAACTCTGCTTTGCTACTGTATAAGCACATCTCTCATGACTTCATAGTATTTTCCTCTTCTGATGTGTAACTTGCCAATCTAAAACAGATGGTGGAGATATTGTTTTGTACAACACAAACCCAGTCAAAGAACTCTTATCGTTCGCCAAATAAAAATAGGAATCAGATCACCAGAGTCACATTAGTCATAGTGAAAACTGGCTGATGATATGTGCACTGCGGTGTCATGAGCACTGAATTCATGCTTTAATGCATTCGTGCTGCTGCAAAGTTCAGTCCTACACACAAAATATCTTCATCTGACATTTTGCCTTTAAACCTCTGAGCCACTTTTATACTGCATCACCACCCTGCAAGAAATGGGATATAAAAAAAAACAATTATAGAGCTGAATTCTCATTACCCTTATTAATATACAGCATGGTTTAATCTCAGCACATCTAGCACATGCAGCATTTACATCACAAAGCGATAGATGTAGTGCGCGGCTTACGTCAGGGAACAATGCATTCGATGCAGAAAGTGAGATCAAGGGGCGAGCTGGCTGCAGTGCCCACATGGGATGCAGAAGCCTGAGAACAATGGGCGTGAGGGAGGTCTGTGAAAGTGAAATTGTTTTCCAGAGACAGATTTGTAAACCGCTGGAGCAGCTTGTAAGCAGCTTTCACTCAGACAAAACAATACCAACGGCGGAGCGCGCCTGCCCGCCTTCGAGACGTGTGCTTTCTACGGATGAATGTGTTTCACTTCCAACTAATATTTGGTATTATCTTGCATTTTTCCCTGATGGAGGCAAAGCTAGTCCTGCAAGTGAGCCTCATTTCATGTGCAGCTCACCCCTTTGCCACTCGCCGCAGCCTAG
Organism: Terapon puta; assembly: GCA_028564955.1. Lineage (NCBI taxonomy): Eukaryota > Metazoa > Chordata > Actinopteri > Centrarchiformes > Terapontidae > Terapon > Terapon puta. The sequence continues at coordinate 14,339,588 of JAOXYL010000086.1, read as the reverse complement.
AGTGTGTCTCCGAGCAGTGTGGGTATTAGCTGCGAGTTACTGGAAGGAGGTGGAGGAGCCATGCGGGGCAGGCGAGGCTATAATGATGATCTTCACCATGAGTGATAATGAGTGCTAAGGTAATCCTCGCCTGGGACCACGCGCAAACTAACAAACACACACCTCGCTCGCACGCAGCCATGGACAAAATGCCACCAAGACACCTAGTGAACACACTTCCACAAAGCCCCCCCCTGTACTTTGCCTGCGTCTTATCAGTCGGGCTACAGAGCATGCAGGGAAATCAGAGGCGCACAATCTTGCCCCCAGGAGTCGAACTTGTGGCCCCCCCCCAAAGGCTGTTATGATGATACTCCCCCTCTTTCTCCTCCTCTTCCTCTCCTAACAGCTTTATTCTTTTATCACACAGGCAATCAGACAGATAGCGATGCTCTGAAACCCTTCCTCCAGCTCAGTGATGGGGACCGCGGACCGCAGACCTCGCTAATGCAACCCCCTAGCCCCGGGCTTGTTAGCCGGAGCCATCTCTGAAAGAAAAGACGGGGATAGATAGAGGAAGAGCACGGGGAGAGAGGGACGATGAGTGCTGAAGGGGTGTGTGCTTGTGTGTGTAGAACAGAGAGCGGGGACTATGGAGTGCGAGGGTGTTTTTACAGCCCTGTGTGTGTGTGTGTGTTGTGCGTATATAAGAGACACTGTAGTACTTCCGTAGATAAAAGGAAGGAAAAAGCGAATCTCTCTCCCATGTGTCATAAGTCTGTCCCTTTGAATGAGAGTTAAATCCATCAAGTCAAAGTGGAAGAGCTCTCTCGCTTTCTCTCTTCCCCTCCTCTTGCTTATTCTCTCTCTCTCTCACTTCCTTTCCCTCTTTGATCTGATTGTTTCTCTCTCGCGCTGGACCGAATCAATCTTTCCGTGATGACATGATCTGTGGGTGGCAGAAGACAAGGACACGTGTGTTCGAGCTGGCCCGCATGATACTCAGTGGTTATTTGCGCATGCCAGTCGTGTATGTGTGCGTGTTGCGTGTTTAGCCTGAGTGTCCCTTCAAAAGCACGACAGCAGTCTTGCTGCTATGCTTATGAATAAAGATGATATTAATCCTTAAAACATGGAGGAGGGGATTATTCTGTTTACTATGGTGCATGTCTGTGGAAATGGAGTGCTCTCAGCCAGTGATGGTGGCATGTTTGGACTTCCAAGAAGCTTTGTGAAATGGCGAAAAAATAAAGGAGGAGAAGAAGAAGAAGAAGAAGAAGAAAGAAGAAGAAGAAAGAGGGAAAAAAAGAAATGTGTCTCTGTGTGTGGATGCCGCCTGTGTGTGGGTTCACAGTTGCCATATGTTCTTTAGGTAATTTATGGAAAACGAGAGCCATATCAGGCATTATGGCTCTATTTTTAGCACCACCAGTCTCAAACTACTACTGGTGCTTCCATGTGTTTCACTCTGCCGAAGCAACTTGCCAATATTTCTTCAGTCTTCTCAAAATCCTCATCACGATAAGAGAGAAAATAGAGGCAGTGAGGGGGGAGGGGGTTAGAAGAGAACATTTTAGAGAAGCCAAGCAACCAATCTCCCAAAATAGGTCAGTTTGAAAGCACGATGAATTTTCATACAGCCTTTTAAAAAGGCTTTTTAGGACTGAGGATTGTGGAGGAGAAGATGCTGCTGAGGATCTCTTTCTCACACACAGACGTGCAGCTGGGTCGAGGTTCATGGAGGGGCCGTGAAGATTACTACTGCCCCCTGGTGTTTACCACAAGGATAACATGTTTTTTTCCTTTTTTTTTATGTCCCACTTGGGCTTGAATCCAGAGGCTCTCCTCTACTGAGCATTTGGCGAGGCAAAAACGTGTGGGTTCCGTTTCCTCATATAGGCACGGCGATCGCGGCTTCAATGAAGATGTGGGTGTCCAAAACGCTGAAGGAAAGGCGGATGAGATGTCCATTTATTTCCCCTTCACACACCCTCTTCCTCGAGCTCTCGGAGCCAGAGCCTACACAAGCACAAGGGCGAGGGAGAAATCAGTGAAGATGTGCCAGACTTGGCTCTCTTATCCAGAATCTCTGCACTCCCATAGGCTGCAGCCACACGTTGAGCCTTGGGTTGTGTAAGAACGGGGAGGTGCTCTCTGATTCATCATCCCAAAATATAACGAGCAATTATTCATATCCTGTTTGGAGAAGATCAAAAAAGTTAATACTGCTGACACGGCTCTCAGCTCACCTCCAATTGCTCTTCTTCACAACACCATTCAGTATATCTTCTATAGCATTTCTCTTCATGCCAAAATCTGTTCACAAAAGGAGGCCAGGCCTGCGATTAAAGTGTCCCCCGTCAAATTAGCTCCATTCATTCAAGACGCCCATTTAATTAGTTCATCTATTCATTGTGTGCTTAAAAGGACAGCTCAGTCCAATTGTATTTGTTACATATTCCTTGTTTAAGCTATTTTATTGAAGAGTTTTGCTGAGTGACACGTTCATATTTCACCGCAGGTGAAAAACGTGTCAGATTGTGAAAGAGAACCAGCTCAGCAAAAAGTTTTGTTCATCAACTTTCAATGCAAGCACGCATTGGATGACATGAACATGTAATAATAAAAGTTTGTGAATTTATTATTCCAAGGTCATTCAAAATAAAGCAGGTATATTCGAAAGCTGTATGGTAACAATGGCTCACATCTAAAAGTTGGCTCTTACTGTGATGAGCCCGAGGAGTGTACAATTTCTTTTTCACAGTCAACAGGTGTCTGTATGTGGAGATGCTGTGGGGTATAGTGAAACAGGCTTGCAACTCAACCATGATGACCTCAGTGATGTCTTTATAATCTTTATATTTATTATATATGTTTTTACTGCTGACTGAAGCAGAGACATAGGATCCTCCCTGACAGTGAAAACAGTGATCTTGAAGTTTTAAATCATCTGTGGTCAAATGAAGCAGAGACTCAGATGTTCTCCAGAATTATTTCATTATCATGAGAAAACAGGAATTGTTATCTTGAGATAACAACATAATTAACTAATGCTAATAAAAAAAAATAACTTCAAGCAAGGTTGTTCTTGGCTTCAGTATGAACCGACTGTTTGCAGACATAAAAAATAAGTAGGAGCCAATGAGAAAGAGAAAGGAAAATATACATGTTGGAAGTGGATAAGGCTCAGTTTACTTTGGTTTAGTTCTGCGTCCTTCACTAAAGCACCTCAGTAATATCTCTAACAAATCCAAACACCGATCTGGTCGATCGCTGTTTGTCTGCTCACCACAGAGCAGTGAGAGAACCAGCCCGGCTCCTCTGCTCTCTCTGCTTTCATCTCAGCATCTCTGGTCGGGTAAATGTTCCTCCTACTGTTCTGGCATGACAATTGGATCCCCAAACCAAGGAGCACCATGCCGCGTTTGCCTGCTATCATGCTGCTTTCTATAGGCAGACACACATATCTAATAACGCACACGCATAGAAAGCCACAGGCGCACATGCAGGCATAATCAAACAGACAAATGCTCTCACACATGTGCAAAGCAGCGTGTGGGTGTTTCTGCATGTGTAAGCAGTATAGGAAAATAGCATTTTTCATTTTAATCTCATTTATAGAAAAGCCTTTGTAAACAGTTATTGTGACTAAATGATAAAATGGCTGTTCACATGAGTATTTTCAGATCTGCTAGCTTGTAGTTAAGGTTTGAAATAAATTCTGGCAATTAATAAAAAAACGTGACACTACTTCTACCTCTGCATCTGAGGGAGGCGGTGATTCACATCACCACACTGACATATCAATAGGTCATTTCGATCATTTAAACAAGCCAACTGTGTTGTTTTTTACTGATGAGGACGTTCCCAACTAATCTGTTTGTTAGCAAATAAAGATTAATAACGATTTCACAGAGATGTTAATCATGCTGTCATTTCACCAAGAGCAACTGTCGGGTGAGTGTTTGTGTCAAATAACAAACTTCCATGATTAACTAACATTTAGGACTGTAATAATTTTGCATTTGTGTATTTGTGTAGAATTTGTGCAAAATAATTCCTTGTCTGGAGGACTGTTGATTCTCATTGGTATATTTTTTTGTAGATTATGAATTTATTTTTTTATAAGTTGTATTTGGATGTGATCAAGAGTTAGAGATGTCACTGCCACAATTCATCTATTACTTGTTTTAATTTGCATTTAAATATAAATAAAGTAAGTAAGTTCTGAAATGTTCCCGATCATCAAATTCTTGTTGTTTGCACAAACAAGCAGGCGTTCAGCCGCACAGACACATTTGCTCCTGATCTAAATCTTTTCTGAGCCAGAATGCTAAACTGGTGAACAACTGACTTGCTTGCAGCCTAAAAGTGAAACTAAACTAGAATTAAGTTGGAACATTGTGTTATAAACCCAATTTAATTATCATCCATTTTTCACAAGAGGATAAAAACGGCTGCTCATCTGCAATTCTGGGAAGATGCAGGCAAAGAAATAGCAGCTTGCTTATTCTACTACCTGATATATTCACTCATATCGACTGTGTGATCTTTACACTCCAGGAAGATTTATGTGTTACCTTTATCCCCCTTCTATTGTGTATACACAATATATCCACCGACATATATAGGCAGAATTGAATTCAGATGTATACGCATGCAGGCACAAACAAACACTCCACCGAGCGCACACACCAACATGGTTTTCTTCCCCAGGCATCAGGTAGCCAATCCATCCTGTGATGGGGAATTGTTCTTTTTCTTATTAAAAGAACAGGTGGCCATGAGATAGCAGTCTCATTTTTCACCGCTGCCGCACTCCATGAGTCCAAACTAATGATCAAAACATTGAGCCGCTCCAAATCATCTCTCACCCAAGACTGATAGATATGGGAACTGATGGGAGGAAGACTGTGTGCGTGTGAGTTTATGTGCATGTGGGTGCGACTATGTTCATGTGAGCCCATAGTGTCAGTGCACGAATGTGTGACGACGTGCATCATGTATGTTTCCACATGTTTTCTATATGTTTGTGTACACATGAGGGTTTACGCATGCTTGACTCCATGTGTTCGGGGTCAAAGGTGAGAAATCTAGGCCTTCAGGCTGTATAATGGAATGAGATTGTATGGCCAGCGGCTTTGACTCGATCGCGTGCTCTGCTCCTTTTCCACAATTCTCCAAGCAGTTTCCTTTACACACACACTTGCATGAAAAGAGAGAGAGACAGACAGAGAGAGGAACCCGTCTTCTTTTTATATCCAGTCGTGGCTCATTCGTGCTGCACCATGCTTATCGCTTTCAAAGGGAAAACAGTGTGCATCTCAAAGAGAGGAGATGAAAGCAGTTTAATGATCTATAATACATGGGCACCATTCATTGGCACAGAACAAAAGGTTTAGGTGCTGGGGGAGAAACAGCAGAGTGTGAGGAGCGGAGACGGGTTTCATTTTGTGTCACCCACCTTTGCTGGTGACTTTGAGAGAGAGGACTGGAAGGTCGCCGTCATGGCCATTGTGACTTTTAATTCTTCCTGGGCAGCGTTATTCACCTCCAAATGAGATTACTAAAAACACAAACCAGTCAGTGATGACAGACTGGGAGAAAAAAAATTAATTTCAGGGATGTGTGAGGCGTGTGATACATTATTTGCATTTTTTTTTTCGCAGCCCTTCCTGTCACAAAACCTGCGATAAGTGACAATGCTCTGCCACGCACATCCACTCAGGAGATTTGGCAGATGATTCCAGTGATTTGTGTTTGATAGGGTGCTGATGACACCGATGGAGGCGGCACGATGTGACGCTTTGGTGTGTGAAATAAAAGTGTTTTCCGTCATGCGCACTTGACAGCGTGCAGGGTGGAAAACACAAACTTTTCATCTCTCCCCTCACTCCTGCTCTCCCCCCAGCTTTTGATCATTTATGCCGTGTTCTGCCACTCTATTTGCGCCGATGAGTTTAGTCATCGCCTGTCCCATCTGTTGTGTTTACGACCCATTTGTTTACTCGCTGGATCACATCAGAGCGGCCATGGGGTTTCCTTCGGCGCAGGACTGGCTCCAGGCTCGGAGGTCAACTTAGCTCAATGATTCACTGAATTTCTCGCTAAGTAGCTGTGATGAGCAACACAGATTCCCTTCATTTCTCAGTGTAATGAAAGGCAAAGTAATGGGAAAATGACAGAGACCACAGGAGAATTGCAGACAAAATGCATGCTATGCCAGTGTATGGTCAGACCAAACAGCTTTTTCATTACTCGTGGATCAACACGTGTTAACTTGCCAGACAAGGGTCGACAGGCTGCTGTATGAAGGGGAACGGCTGCAAAAATCAGCATGGCTTGACAGGACAGGTGGTGGAATGATGCAAGTCTGCAGTAGTTTCATATTATGAAAATGACCAGTGTGGCTCCAGCTAGAAACATTCAAAGTCAAATAAAACTTTGCTTAAACCCAAAGTCTGTCCACCATGATGTTTTCAATGCACGAAAGGCTGGAAATTAGCTTCTCGTCAAAACTGTTTTCCACAGGCCCTTGATTCATGCATTTTTAATACCAGCTTGTACACATTCTGAAAGCTTGTGATATTCATTTATTTTGTGATTTGACATCATTTTCACACATCAATTGCCTTCACCAGTTCAATAGCCAGGAATATTGTCATAGAAACAAGCTTTAAGTCACATCCTTTATGTGCAGACCTGCTTCATTTTCTGGCTACAGTGCTGAAAGAAATGAGTGCATTCAAAAAATGATTAGTCTCTGGTGGTATTTTTGTCATGTAACATATAACTTCCAGGCAGTGTTACTTTTTAAACCTATGGAGCCCCCAAGTGGCCATACAGATAAAAATCAAATGCTCGCAAAGCTGTTTTTTGAGATAAGCTAATGTTGTGCACGGATATATGTTCAGTTAGATTGGATTAAATCATTGCCATATTTTGATGAATTTGTTTGACATGTTTGGATCCAGTCGTTACTGTAAGCTAAATAACTAAATAATTCTGGCAGTGCACAAGGCCGGGTCGTTCACTCCAGCCAGCACCTGTCCTCCCCTCGTTCTCAAAGCTGTAGCCAGAGATGCTTTAATTAAGCTTTACTTTAACACGTGAAGGAGCTATCAAGACATGTTGACAACAAGGGATTATTGTTGGTAAAAAGCAATTACTGTGGATATTAAGAGCTCATGGATTCTATCTTGAAGCCTCCAGGAGAAAGGCTGTGGGCTGTTGTGCTGCAATAGCATTTTTGACTGCTCGGTGTAGTAAAAAGTGGCCTCAAAATATTTGTTTTTTTCTCCGTGGCCATTCTTGGAATCTGTACTAACTAGCTGCTCGCTGTAGCTTCATATTTCATTGCACATCGAAAACATGGGAGCGTTCTGTCTCATCTCTCTCTTATTAAGAAAAAAAACAAGCATATTTCCTAAATATAATATTTCTTATCAAATTATTCTTAACTCTTTGTAGACTATAGAATACTAATAGTAATAACGCATGATATTTATAATTATTCAGGACCTATTTCTCAGCTGTTTATTACCTAGGATTTAGTTTCTGGTTCATTCGTCAGTTGTTCTGTGTACCTTGTTGTATAAATTTTTGCCAATTATTTTACTGGGGGAAATGTCAGTGTCTTGCAGAGAGTTAACAACCCTTTCTCCTTGTTAGACATTTGAGCCGACTTAGCCTCAGATGTTGTTATAAAGTATTGACAACATGTCTTGCAGCATTTTCACTGATGCCAATATACTGACTTATACTGCACTTGTCATTCTGACCGGCCATGTAGAAATGATGTTGCGATTATGTTGCAATGTCAGGAAATCCAGTCCACTGTCTGTTGCTGAAGGTCTTCTTTGTGAATTTTACCTCCTTTTTTCCACTGGTGTTATACAGAAGAACCAAATTCTTTAAAACATCTCACCCAACCTGTTGTCATGCAAAATACTGAACAGCATGAGCTGAACTGGATTTTCCCGTTGTAGCTGAAGTGAAATATATCTCCAGGCAGTTAGTGGGAGAGTACTACTGCCATTGCAAGGGTCATACAGTGCGTAGGAGTCCAGCGATGGGCTCCCGCTGATTATTCATCTGTGGTTCCAACTAAAAGCTGGTGAAGAGTGAGTACTAAATCGCTGAAGTAAATGTTTAGGTGTGGTTACATAGTAAGCATTGTGCTGGCGTATTTCAAAACCCTTTCAACTTTTGCAAGAAGGCAGTTTTTAATGAATCAGCTTTCTACTGTGTATTGGAAAATTATTTCTGTAACCTTTCTCAGCTCTCCTGGAGTGAAATAAAGTTTGAACATCATCTCATTATTGAGGGTATGATTACAGCTGTTGAATAGAGAGTGCATGGGCCCAGTTTTACGTTTTGTGCGCTGGGAGCAATCTTTCAGTCTGCTGTCAAAAGATAAAAAAACACAATACTCCTGGGCGGCTCAAAGCCGTCGTGTTCCTTACTGTCAGTTCATCTATTGGCACACAAACACTGATGAGAGATCAAGTGCCTGCTGGAATGCAGCAGCAAGCCGATCCATCCATCGTGCTACAGTGAAACAAAATCTTTTCAAATTTCTTAACGTGCAAAACAATGCTCGGTATGTTTTCAAATCAAAGTCTGTCACAGCATTGGGATCTGGGCTTTGAAAGGCACTGGGACGCTGCGAGGTCCCGCCGGGACCACGAAGTCAAGGGCGCAGCCAAACAAACAATTCAAGATGTCAGACCATGTGGAACTGAAAGTCCAAGAGGAGCCCAGAGAAATCGGTTACGTACGCCATCCTTCAGGTCTTAGATAATACAAAGTCAACATTCATTACGTAAAGTAAATTAGCACGGGCTGACTGTGTGCTTTCATGTAAGGATGAAGCGTTGATAAGTCCAAAAGAAAAAGCTGAGCCCATGCTGATTTTCACCAACTCGGAACTTGTGTGGAATTCTTCACGCTGGAATGTGTCCTCTAAATCATCTTTGCGACGGAGGCTACCCAGGAAAACTTCAGCGCCCTGCGAGAAGGGATTTGTTGGCAAATGTACACCCAAAGGCACATCTTGCATCAAAAGTAGACTTGATTCTTAATTAAACCGATAGTATTCAGCGGCAGTGACAGCTCTGTGGCGCTTTGCCTCGGTAAAACTTAACAGCCACTAAAGTTTCTTCTGAGTAATGATTAATGCATCCAATTTCTGTGATCTGTATTGAGTGGAGCATCATGGGTAATTAAATGATGGTCTACAGAGCACTGACTGCTCTCATAAAATGACAGGGCCATAATTATCATGAAGCTTGGTTACCCTCTGACTCAAATACTAATTGTGTATCAATAACTGCGCGGAAGATGTCACAGAATTAAAACACAAAACAAGCCAAGCTGTGCAAATAGCTCACAGCAGCAATATTGCAGTCAATAAAATCCAGTGTTCAAAAATAAAAATATACAATACAAAAATATGAATGGACTTTTCATACAAGTCATATTTATTCATCCAGCAATTCCCAGGTCCATAAAGTGAGTCGCGCAAAATCAATAAACAGAATTACCTGCATCAAACATATTTACACTGTCAAAAGTAGAAACTGCATAGTGTTAATCTATCAAAACACAATAAGAGTAAAAGCCCACCCTCTAACTTATTATTCCCTCGCATATTATCTGGTGTCATGAAGAAAAAAAAATAGAGCCTGCCAGATTCGCAGGCGCCTGTATTAAAAGGAGATTCACTCACTGAATACTGAGCACTGTATGTTCTCTTGTAACACCTCAGTGACTGAGAATATAACTTCCCCCGGTAAATACAATAACAGAGGCGCTGCGCTCTTGGAGGGAGAGGGATGTGCTGCGAGGACCCATTTATACTTTCTCATTGATTCATAAACAGGCATTATTTTCAAACCAGCAATACAACCTCAAACAGATCACACAAATATATATGGTGCAGGCAGGCCTCCTCAGGGGGGACTGTGTGGTCCAAGAGTAAAAGAAAAAAAAAAACATAATATAGGAGGGGAATATTGATGTTTCCTTTACTACCATTTAAATCAGGCCTGTTATTTTTATTATTGTTGTCCCTCTCCAAGATAAATAGGGTGATAAAAAGAGACGCCCGCTCCGGTCTCGTTGACATTTTAGGGAGTCCTTTTGGAGCAGTAAAGATGCCCACTTGATGGATACCACAGCTCTATAGACAACGGAAGACAAAATGAGGGATGCTCATGGATGCAGAGGCGGATAAGGGAAAGAAATAACAGAGAACATGGGCAGCACACAGAAGAAAGGATTGGGGGTGAAGGTGGGTGACACCAGCGAGGAGCTGAATGGGGAAAAACAACAGTGTCACAGAGAAACAGTCCATCAGCACGAAAACTCCAGGACAGCGAAAAACAGGAGATGTACATCCAGGGAGAGATTTACAGAGGGGGAGAGGGAACAGAACAGACAGCCGCAGCAGCAGCCGTCAAGCAGGGAAGATGAAAAAATAAAAATATTAAAAAAAAAAAAAAAAAAAGAGCTTGACGCGTTGACACGCTCTCCTCTTTGTCTCTTCTTCTGTGCTTTCAGTACGCTGGTCTGTAAAGGATCTCCCCGGAGGCAAGCCTTCGTTTCAGCTCCTGCCACAGCAGCTCCCTCTCCTTTTGGGCGCCTTTCATGAAGCCTCGGTTCTCCTGGGCTCTCCGAGACAGGTAGGGCATCACCTCGTCCACCGGCCCATAGGGGACGTACTTATAGACGGGGAAGCCTGCCTGGCCTGGGGTTGAAGTAGATGAGATAGGAGGAAACAAAAAAAAAATGAGGCTTTGCAGCATGATATGAATAACGATAACGGAATGCAGACAGACAATATTTCTTTGTTTTTTTTCCAAATGTCATCAAAGGCTTTTAGTGAAAATATTCTTCCAATGCGATGTTTCCTTGACTTGTCACAATGTAGTTCATTACAATTCTAAGAAGGACGTCATTGTTGCAGGTGAATTTGGACAAACTCAAGAGACGAACAACTGGCCCGTCATCTCGACTGGCTTCCCTCACTGAACGATTGCTACAAACGCTCTGATCAGGCAGGTTCGCAGCATCTGCACAGACACCCTCAGGTTGCTGCATATGAATGAGAAGAGCTGCTGTTCTCTGCCAGTCAGGCTCACATACTGTGACTGTTTTTTCAGGGGCTTACTCCTCAAATTTGCTTCAATAAATTTCATTTAAACCAATCAGCAGGAGAGACAGCACAACAAAAAAATCACTGACTGACATTCATCATTATCAGATTTTCTCACTGGTCACACAGTACTGACCCCCTCAATGCTGAGTTTAAGTTGTTTCTCTCGTGGTGAAATTACAGAGTAACCCTGGAAAAACAAAAACATCTACGTCTTTTGTTCCCAGTGCAACTGTATGAACAAAAACACTGTTCTCTTCTTCTCTTTCTGTTCTGCGCTGAATGAATGCTGTATATTGTTTGTATATTAGATCAGTTGTTGTATAATTGTGAGATGAGGAAAATTGATTGGTTTTGTTGACATAATTGATGTGAAATGTGATTTTCCACTCATGGCTGGACAATAGGGCTTTCCATTCAATTCTTTTTGTGGTTACCAGGAAAACATGAAATGATGAAACAAAAGCCACGGCGTGTCTGAAAACAAAATCATTAAAATGGAATATGGCACCTTTGAAAAAAAAAGTCATAGACAAATTACAAAGATTGTAACCTTGATCTGCTTCATTTCGTAAAACAATTCCTTTATTTTTCCAAATTTCAAAGGCACAGCACTGACTGCTCCAACCCTCGAGACCGCAGCAAAGAAACACGTGTGTTTGTCTGTTTACATCGATGCCGGTCAAGGTTTCAACTTCAGCCTCACGTTGACAGACAACTGCCTGCCGATGCCGTGTCTGTCTTCGACTGACAAACAAAGTGGTGAGAGCCAGCAGCGGCACTTTGTTAGGACAGCTTGTCAATACAGAGGTGTCTCAGTTCATGTGTCACGTTATGGGCTGCAGACTGACTTCTACATGCGCACTTCATGCAGTCCAAGTGCTCTGTGCGGTATGTCGAGCTGAAAAGGGTCTTAAGAGGCACAGCTGCGAGTCACTGGGGGCAGACGGCGAATACAGATCCTGCAGAGGCTCAACTTAAACTGTCAAGTCATCCTCGAGTAAGAAGGATCGGTACCAAGTCAGTGCGTGTTTGTGTGTGTTTTTCTTACCCAGTGGGAAGCTGATCTGATCACACATGCCCAGTAGTTGGCCAAAGTACACCTTGTTCTCTGTGGGTAAGAGACCCAGCTCATTCATTCTAAATGAGACGATAGAGCGAGAGAAACAGAGAGACTTTAAACCTGGTTTATACAGATGCAAGGCTGTATAAAGAAATCAATCAGAGGAGTGTTTTCTACCGCGTATTTGGACAGAATTGAAACAATACCTCCTCAAAGTGTGTTTGACTGTGTCCTCATTATGTGAAGCCACCATGACGTTGGCACTTCCGTTCAGGGCAATCTCATCAAGCACGTAGTCCAGACACCTTGCATAAATACACACACAAGGTCGGCAAATTCAACAGGACTATTGTTTTTGACACAGCTGTTACTTTTGTCTATGAAGTGGGAGCTAACACAAATGTATTAAACTAACTGTAACTGTAATTTTGGAATGGTTTGTAATCATGTAATATTTGGTGTGCATATTGTGACTTGCATTATTTCATAACTCACTCTTATTATCATATATGATTTATTGTATGTTGTGGGACTTTTCTTTTTTTTTTGCACAACTAAACAGTGAAAATCTTCCTAAACACTGAACATATTTGACAGAAATCTGGACCAGTCCATTCAGGGAGGACCTCTGCATTTTACTTTCCTGCCAGTGTAGCTGTGTTAATATGCAAGCTCTTCACCAAAATCTGCATACTTTGAATCCCAGCTCATGCTGTGCTGTAGCCCATCGGCCAGATTTTGTGCGTGTCCTATGTGGATGTTTACTTCAAACTCTAATCATTGGCTGTAGGGTGACCTTTCCTCTATTTTTTGCAAAACATATTGATCTCCACAGGGTGTTTTCTTAAAGCTTGCCTTAATCTAGGCATGTCAGAAAATTGTTACAACACAGCACCCCTATAGCTGTGTGCTATTCTGAAACTGGCTCAAGTCAAGAGGGTGGAGGCTTGCTGACACATGATGTTGAACCTTGAAACTCTAATTGAAGAACCACTTTCCCAGATACCAAATCCCTGTGCTGTCCATTGCAGCGAATTTGTGCCCAGAAGGTGGCAAATTTAAATCTGCGAACCATGTTGGAAAATTGGAGTGGCAAAAGTGCCCCCCAAAAAAAAGTTTTCCCAGGGTGTCTTTGTGCAAGACACTTAACTATACTCTGTTAAGCTATAGTTAAAGGCTACAGCATTAGACGCAGTATGAAGAATTAACTGCTGGACTGGGTGAAAAACAGATTTTGGAGGTGAAGATTTTGTCAGCTGCCATCAGTCAGCGAATAAAGAAACAAGCTTGACTCCCACCTGTGGTACATTCTGTTGGTAGACTCATAAGTTGGGTTAATAGGGTCCTCATAGCCGAGCTCTTCGGCCCTATCTCGCTCCTGATACATGTAGGCCCCGCGCACCAGTTTGGCAGCAAAATGCCAGCCCTCACGTTGAGACAATTCTACATCCATAGTTACATTGTCATAGGCCTCCTGTGGAGCGAGAAAGAGGTATATAAAAGGTCAAAAAGTTTCATCAACACTAAGTCCTTTAAAAGCTTCATTTTGAACACTGAGCATAGCAGAGTTCTCATTTTTCATAGCTACTGTAGATTTAACTAGTAAGTAATTACAAAGACTAATTATGTAACAGTACACTATTCTTACATTATGACTCAGTCTGACTGAGATCAACAAATCAGACACCACGATTGATGGATGAACATCTCTGCATATTTTGATCAACAGTTCTTGTATTATCAATGTCAGCAGCAAAGCTGTGGGGCATTAATACACAAACTACGCAAACTAACTGTGTCTGAATGGGCAACACAATAATCTGCATAGATATATATACCATGGAGAATGTATTATTTTTATATTAAAATGTTTTATTTGACAGGAAAGTTAACCTTGTACTTCAATAATAACAAGGAAAAAAGGACTGCATCACACTTGGTATGTTGTATTAATAAATACATTAATAAATAAATAACGTCCCTCCAACGTTATATTCTTTTCAGCCATATTGCTGTTTCATCCTCAACTCAGCTGACACACATTGATCTCTCTACACGTTGAATAATAACTGTTATGTCTCTGCCTGCTTTGTGTGCATGTGCATAATTCACTGCACACTTTTGATCTCACGTCTTTGGTCTTTTTTGCCAATTATGGATTCCGACCTTGAGGTAGCATTGGTAGGTGTTGAAGATGACAGGCTTTTCTCGGTTGTAGATCCTCTGCATCTGCAATGTCAGTCTGCTGATAGCCGGCTGGAAGTAGGTTTGCTCTGCATCCACCATCAAACGAACACCGTTCTCCATGGCATGCTGGATTGAAAAAAAAATTGTACAATATCACATAAAAGCGTTTAGGTATCATTTAATTAATACTATTAGAATCAAGAAAACTTTATCTAACTGAATGAATGAATTGGTTGATTGTATATATGTATATACATACACTTTGAATACAAATAATACGATAGATTTCATGTTGTGCTGTTTATAGTGGTTGTATTAAAAAATATTGGCTGAATAATACATATTCACATCAGTCAGTGTGTGTGTACAACTACAATGCTGCAGCATGTTTAACCAACAAACATGCCACATTTGGGTTAACTTTATGTGCTTACAGATCAGCAGCAAAGGCACCTGCTGCGAGGTGTGTGTATATTTGTGCGCAGTCTTTGCCGTTATGTGTGATTACCTTGACTAAAACATCCATACGCTGTAATATCCTCTTCAATTGCCTCTCCTCCTCAACGGTGAAAGTCTCGAGCAGAGGCTCCAGCTCACCTAGCTGGGAAAACAACCCAGGAGAGAGTGCACTGTGAGATGCTAATGAACCAAATATTGCACAGCATGAAGCCTATTAGTGCTTCTCACTTTATCCAGCCTTCAGCTGTCTTTCGTTCAAGGACAACAGATATGGCGACGGTAACTTGCCCAGAATCTGTAGGCATGCAATTAACCCAGGCATCTCCTTAGCTCAGAGCAAAGTGAATCAAACACACTCGGTTACCCCAGTTTTAAAACAGAGACTGTTTACTCCAAACATAAAAATATTAATAATATATAATATCTAGAGTTGCAATTGATACACATCTGGACTTATGAGTTTGAAGGTGCAGATATAGAAAAACTTTTAAAAAAGAGACATAAAAGAAACTGAAAAACACTTCATTTCTACCTTAAGAGAGAAGATTAGTGCTTCAAATTACACCAGAGATCATTCAAATTAGTACTGACATATTTCTCTATTTTGAAGTGAATGTGCTTGCTCACATAACAGAGAGAAAGCACATTAATACATTTAGGTACGTTCAGTACAAAACAGGTTCTGCTGATACTTTCCTAATCTCCTGCCTGCTGTAATCTGAGTAAACATCTCATTTGGAAAAGCAAATAGTGACAGAGGTATTTTCTTCAGACAGTCACAGTCTGCATTAATTTACACTAAATCTCTCTTTTTTTCAGTGTTTTACGCTGCTGACCTCTACATTTGGGACAACCAGCAGGTCCGATGTCTTTGCTCTGTCATGTATTAGGCTGTTCCAGTCGAGCATGTCGATGGTTCTGTCAAGGAAGAAGATGGAAAGTCACAGTGTTAGGGCAGCAGTGCAAAATAATATCACTGTCTTCTTTAATTCGACTATTTTTTAAGTCCATTGTTAGGGACGTGCTTGATTTCTATTTGAAAGATAAAAACATTTCTCCCTTTTTTTCCTAAGATGGTGTGACTTAAAAACTTTTGTCATTTTATATTATATAGTATTTATATAGCCAAATCTGAATTCTGCAAATACATTTCAGCATTAAATGTTGCTTTTTTGCAAATAATTTGTCCAACTTCTTCACTGCACAACACTGTGAAGGACTGTGAAGATGGGGAAAAAAAGAAAAAATGATATAATAAAATGCGTAGTTTGTTTTGCCAGTTGGGAAAATAGTGGTAACTGTGTGACTTAACAATATCACCAACTGAAATTAAATGTATTGCCACTACGAAATACACTGGAGTCCATTAAGACACAGTTTGTTCTGCAACATACATTTTTAATAGAATAAATTAGTCTTTTTTGGGTAGTCTGTGTTCATGCTTACTCTGGAGAGTCCTCTTTCTTTCCAGCGAACCAGCCATAAAAGTCACCTTTTGCACCCAATTTGGTCAGGAATTCCTAGACATAACGTCTTATGCTGTTAGTACTGCAAGACACCAAGTATAACGATAATACCATAGTATGTATGAAAAAGGAGTTTGGATGATCTTAGCCTGAGATCATCAGGAGAAGAGACAAAGAAAAAAAACTCAACCTGCAGTTGATTCAGTTCCAGCCTCTTCTCTAAGGCCTGTATTCCATCTTTCCCCTGCTGTGCTGCAAGGAAACTGAAAAATCGCTGCCACTTCACCAGTACCTCTGAGAACTTGAGCTAAAAAAAACAGCATGATGTTAGTCCACCACAACTCTTCTGCATGAGCATCAGCTAAATTTGAGCATGGGCATTATAATTGACCTTTGGTGCCTACCAGAAACTGAGGTCGTCCTAGAGCAGTCATTTTGATTGCAGAAAAACCATCCATTGAACTCCCACCTAGAAATATATCATACTTAAATCAAATGATGCAAAAACACAAAAAATCTTAACATAATGGTAAATGCATATGTAAAAACTGGGTTGCCTGAAGTAAATGGAGAAAATTTCTAAACTGGATCCATGTCCACTGGTTTAAGTGTTGACCATATTTAGTAGAAAACAACAAAGTAAATGAGCCAGAAAAGAGCTTAATCTTTAATAAATCATAGAAAAACTGACATATTCTAAAGCTGTATTACTGAGGTAGTTTAATCTCTAGTTACTGACCAGATGCTTTGATACACTTGATGAAGGTCTCCATATGATGGTCACAGTTGGCCTCATCGCTGTAGACATACGTGTGGCGTGTTTTCTCTCTACGGTCCTCGCCTGAGGTTGAAAACAAATTTGCATGCCTATTACACCTAATTACATCATATACTGTGCCCACAACTGAGAATGAAAATGAGGCAGCTTACCTATGCTCTCTTTCTCTGCAGCGGATACGCATGAGCTAAATTAGAAGAAATACAAAAGGATAAAATAAGTTCATTTGCCCCGTATTTGGGCAATATTAAAAATGTAAGTAAGTTTCATCAGAATTACTGCAACTGTCTGGCACTGCTGAAGTTGAATTTGGGACCTTGCACTCTTTTTGCGAACAGCCTTGTGGCAGTGACACGCCGGAGGCCCGCTTTGTGTCTAGTGACCTTATATACCGTCCTGCTGTCAGCATGCTGACCCTCCAGAGGGGGCAGTTGTAGTGTCACACCACACTTGACCTATTCCCCCATCATCACAGGGACTGGGGAGCTCTTGTAACCAAACGGATGACTAAACACCAAGCATGCTGGACATCTGGGACGTCAACAGGATTCAAAGGCAGGAAGCTACTTTCTTTTAAACATTAAATGGACTTTTGTGCATGAGTTCATTTGACTGAAACTGGGACATCCACTCTCAGTAGTTTCTGGCATATTTTAGACAAAGTCATAAAGTCAGTCAGCGTAAAAATAACGGACAGATGCATCTATAATGAAAATAGTCGCTCATTGCAGCCCCTGAAGGTATACACCAATCTCAGAGTTTTACATAGCATTTGAATAGCTGAATAGCAACCCTGTTGTCAGTACTGGTTCCAGTTGAGGTCTTAACTGTACCACGACTTAAATTCTGTTACAAATGTGTCCTGTGTTACGCTGCCAAAAATTCCAATTGTGTTTGAAGCACTGATTGTTGTTAATCTTTTGGCATGAAAAGGGGCATTTTAATGTGACTACTGGCACAATTTATCATTTATTGGCAGCGTCATTAAAAAATATATATAACACCACCGGCCTTCAAAAGACTGCAATAATGAAATCATAACTGTAAAATCAGCCGTATATATTTGTGTCATTGAAGTGTGAAGTGTCATTCACCTACGTAAATTAAGCCTGGCACTGTGAGTACCGTGCTCTCAACATGGAGCCAGGACTTGTCTCTGTACCTTACACCTTCTTCCTGATACAAGGAACTGACTAATGTTGTTGCTGCTATCTTGACAGATCACTGGAGCGCCTGTCAAAGCCTGCTGTCTGAGATCAAGCTGGCTTAATGTGCCCTGTCCTCCTGCTTTACAGTTTGAAGGTGTGTGTTTGCCAAACAAAAGCTTTCTGGGCCAAGTCTTGATACCTCTTTTGATGTTTCCTCGCAGGTACACCCAAGACAAAGTATATCAGAGGTGTGCGGCGATATCTTGATACGGTGTACAAAAACATATAGACTTGAGCTGAAGTGCAAGGAGGGTCGGAAAAGTCATAGCAAAGGACTTACGTGGGAGCTTTATCGCCTGCCAGGATGTGATAACACAATAAAACAATGATGCAGGACATTTTGTCTGTCATTGCAGTCAGCTGTCACTCCACATCAGCAAACTTTAACACCAGACACCTTAACTATACTGCCTAACAGCCTTGTTTATTCACTGTGTCTGACCTTTTCCAACCATAGACGAGATGTGCAAGAAAGAAAAAGGTCAGTTTTTTTTGGCTGAGTATTATACTTATGCTAAGCAAATCTGACGTGTGCATTTGTCTTTCGCACTTCAATGAAATGTGCATCAAATAATATTCACTTTAGTGATTTTAGTTGCTGTTTTGGCAGTGAAGCTGTCTCTAAATGGGCCAAAATGTCTACATTTTATTCTGGAATGTGAGATGTCCTAATTACTCATCATGCATGGATGCCCACAGATACAAGTTGAGTGCCATTGCTGCTGCTGTTGCCTAGAGAGGCTGCTTGCATAAGGTTTGAACTGTCATCCAAGTTTACGTCAGCTCACAGATCAGATAGCCCACTGCCTTGTGCTGCCCTTGTGATGGGATTCCTGACGAGTGAGAAATTCTCTCCAGCCGGCCAATCCTGGACAACTGAGCCAACAAATCACGTTGTAAAGGGTGTTTACTTCCTGGTTGTGGAGCCTATTAAAATAAACCTATTTTTGGCATCAAAGAAGAAGAAAGTTCTCTGTAAAGTCATGTACTCTATTTAGAGGTCAGTTTACATTCAGAGTCAGAACATGAAAAGCTCTGTACAGTTCTGTGGCCACATTTGATCTCATTATTCTTATTCTTATTATTTCTTATTATTATTATTTCACGTTTGTCCACCAAACTTAATAAAAACTGTGAACATCTAACTATCTCTCTATAGAATAATAAAAAAGACTGACTGTGTAGACTCAAAACCAATGTTTTTATATGTAATATCTCCTGAAATGTATGGTGATACCACAACGTTCGTACTCCGTATCGTTCTGCTCCTGGCTGATGTCTTCCTCCACGCTGTAGTCCAGGACAGAACCGACACCAAAAGCCTGGTTCCTCTGGACCAACGGCCTGATGGCCACGTGGTCCTCACCGGCTACAAACTGGCCATAAAACGTCATCTTCATGAACTGGTTGAAGGCTCTCTGACCCATGACCCTCTTACCGAGATCCATTATCTGAGTGGAAAGA
The DNA here is from genome assembly GCA_028564955.1 of Terapon puta. NCBI lineage: Eukaryota > Metazoa > Chordata > Actinopteri > Centrarchiformes > Terapontidae > Terapon > Terapon puta. The sequence goes on along the minus strand of JAOXYL010000086.1, from coordinate 14,319,826 downwards.
GAAAAAATCATTTTAACGGTATTTATGACAGGTAAGTAATATCCCTATAACTGTATTACTTGCTATGTCATTTAGGTTTATGTAAGTCAGGGAGGTATTGGGTTTACCAAACAACTTCCAAAGTTGATCTTTCATAAACAAAGGAATTCAAACCATGTCCTTCCCTCCAAGCAGTGGACTACTTGTGCAATGTAAGGCTAAAGCAGAGGACGGAGGGTGAAACATTGCAGCAGAAAATCGGAGCAATGCCAGATTAGATCCCTACCTCACACTTCAACACACTTCCCATCGATTCCACTGATTACATTAAGACGTGATAAGTGTGAGAAGAGCAGACCCGCAGTGAGCGGGTCCGTTAAGGCACCGTACCACCATGCATCACAACATGGGCTGAAATAAATGGACGTTCGTGGATGAAAGTGAAACTGTGCCTCACGGACAAGCCCATCTGAATGCCGTACACGTATTGATATTACCGGGGCCGATGAACATTAACATTTTAAATTCATCCGGCTTCAAGCTGAGGTTAGGTAACGCCGGGGCTGCAGAGAGGCTCACTAAGAGGCTTGGAAAAACAGGTTGTAATTTGAGACCTCAGTGTTACACACACTGTAAGCACGAGGAGCAGGCAGCTACGCCTCTGGGCTGAAACTTGACATAGAGCCGACTGACAGTCTTACTGATACTTTACCTAAGCTGCAACTCTTTAAAGGTAAACAAAACTTCAAATCGGCTTTAGCGTATCTATAAAGAAAAAGTTAGTTATTTAAATGTAACCACACATTGCATGTTACTCAGTGAAAAAGATCCTGGGGTCTCCTGTCTTTTGTACTCTCACCTGTTTCTTTTCTTTTTTTTTTTTTTTTGGTAGTGACACCAGGAAAATGCCATATAGGAGTAAACACTTAAAATCCTGCCAGCAGCATAAAGCCCCCCTGAACATCCATAATAACAAACCGTATGGTTAATGGCCAAGCTGCACATTCAGATGACACCTCATTACCTCTTTATTCTTATCGACCAGGAAGTCATAGGAGCAGAGTTTAAAAACCACCAAACTTCTGAGCAGCTCTAATGAGTCTTTGCTCTTATAAGCCTCTCGCGTCTGCTCGAAGTCTACGGAGATCTCATTAAAGGCGCTGTTGGCGGCGGCGGGGCTGCCTGCTCTCCCTGCCGGCTGTCCGGTGCGCTCCGCCGGGTCGTGTCCTCCGGTGGGGCCGCGGCTCTCCGGTCGGGTCGCGGAGGCGGAGGAGGCGACGGCGGAGCGGAGTCTGCGGCCGGCGAGCAGCCGCCTGAAGGGGACGTCCGACCCGACCCCGGCCCCGGCCCGGGTCAGGGCTGGTAGGGAGCTGGCGTGAAACATCAGCCCGGAGCAAGCGGAGGTAGAGCTGTGAGTGTGTGTGTGTGTGTGTGTGTCAGCGGAGTTGAGTGGGCCGGTGGTGCACACACACAGTCACTTGAGCATCATTGGTGGGTGTATATCCTGTGACGTGATGATTTTGTTATATCACCCCCCCCCCCACACACACACACACACACACACACACCCTCCACAGGTGCACACCCACTTTCACTTTTAGACCTTTCCCAGCCCCCTCCATTTAGACTTAGAGAGTTAGACTTAGACTAGACTTTATTTAGAAGAAAGGTGTGTGTTTAGCTTCATTTGTGGACAAGACTTATGATCACTTGCTCAGCTTCACTAAAAGGGAAGGATAAGTCACACAAGCAGGCCTTTATTTTGCTTTCACTTCAAAGTTATTTAACACACAATGGTTCAAAAATTCAGATTCAGGATAGATAGTCTATCTACTGATGATCCAATATTATAATAATATATTTCACTCTGAGAGGGGACATTTAGTATGATGAGAACTCTTGTGAAATGCATTTTGCTGATTATAATTATGCAATCCACTTACACTTATGTAAAATTGGGTTGCATAATATGATAATATAGGTTTGTTGAGTAGGTTTGTTGTCTTGCTTGTAATTATGTATTTGTCCATGGTTTCATCGCTACAGTCATTTCAGACACATTTCATACAGGGAAAAAAGCGCGCACACCATTTGTCGATTGGCTGATACAATATTCATGTGATTCAGATGCGTAATTCTCCCCACAATCTCACTCTGGGGTAATATCTGAGTAGCTGCAGGACTCACAACAACCCATCCCCTGCAACATTTTTGTTATGCGCATCACTTGACACAAATTCATCCATCATGGATTACAGTCACAACATCAAAACACATTATCAATTATAAACTTGGAAGTCATCTATTGTTAAGTGGTTTTATAAAAGACCTGTCAGACAATTTGAGGTCACAGCAATTTTTTTGTTCCGAGTGTTGAAAGTGGGTCCTGTTGACATTGTGCATCCCAGGGTATGCTAATAGAAATAAATTATGAAAATATCATGACATTTTGTTGTGGGCTAATGCACCGTTTGGTGTTTTGGGCCTGAACCGTCTCAGGGATCCATGAGACTGGTAGCTGGGATGAGAAGTACGACCCAGAGGAGAAAAAAGACAAGAAACCGCAGACACGTGCACTGTGCAGCCATTAGAGGAAAAACTTTCTGGACTGATCATCATAAAGTGTCTGATGTAATGAAACATGACTGTTTACTTCAAGTATAGCTTTCAGGGGTTAAGAGGCCTTGCACTTGCCTTTATCCAGTGGAGGAGGCGCCACATGCCAAAATCACTTCGTTCGTGTTAACAGATGGGGGAGCCATTGTCTCAGTCTACTTATGGCGTTGCTGCCCCCTTCACCCCCCTACCCCCTCCCCCCATACACATACACACAAAGACACACATATGCCCCCATCCATCAATTAAAACTATCTCAAATTAGTGTTATATTTAAGTTCGGTAAGGCACATCAACAAATACAAGTCACTGTTTGTTTGCTGATGTTTGAATTATGTAATTATTAATAACGATAATGACAACAGTGGTCATTTTCTATGTGAAAAGGAGTAATAGGTGTTTGTCTTAATCGCCCGCATTAACATTTAATTTGTTAAAAGAACAAATTAGGCCATAAAACTTTTTCGTCCTCCTTTTTTTTTTTTTTTTAAACCAAGTCTGTTAAAGTAGACCCTGTTGCGCACAGGCCCATGTAAATTTGGTGGCGCACGCATGGCGCACAGAGCCAAAGATAGAGTAACAAATCAGGAATTTCCCTCCTGCCACTCCTGAGAGCGCAGGAGAGGACAAAAGTTACGGATTAAGCGCTTCTCCTCCGAGAGGGACGAGCGAAAGGCAGCTACTTTACCGTGCTCTTTCCTTTCTTTTCTTTTTTTTGGTCAAGATCATCACAAATCCGCCCGTATCCAGGCGCGTTGGGGGGACATTATTTTTGGAGGAAAAAGTTATTTTTGTTCCATGATGAGTCTGGATCCATCAGCTCTGCGCGATGGCCTCGTTCAGAAACTTTGATGGATTAAACGGCGCACTGCAGAGGATCAGCGTTTATCAAGATTTCTGTGATTTGCGAGTTTTGCTTTTATGACTTTTTTCCCTCCCAGCTGTTCGTTTTGGATCGCTGTCGCTGGTCACTTTTTTTCTCTCGCTGCTGAGTTTCTCGATGGCGTAGGTGGTGGCAAGACTTTTTTTTTTTTAAATCACCTTTTTGGAGAAGGGTTTTGATATTTATCGCAGATGCATGTGGAAAACAAGTCGGGCTGTTTTAGACGCAGTGAGAAGCCACTTTTGGAGAAGGGAAATGCGGATTAAAAACGGCGCCTAGAAGGATGCTGCTTCTTGTACAATGGAAGTGAAGAACTTTTTAGCTGTTGTTGCGGTGGTTTGTCTCCTCTTTTGCTCCACTTTCAGCCAAGAACTCAACCCCAAAGGCAGGAATGTTTGCAAAGCACCCGGGTAAGCATGAGTGCAGAGGAAAGTCAGCAAAGTTTTTGCAAATGTCTTCCCTTTTTTTTCTGTGACATTTGATGCCTTTCTTAAAATGAGACTAAATTGGGTGAGCCAAATTTGATGTTGCTTTTTAAGAAAACAAGTGGTTTGTTATTTTTCCACCATTTTTCATTTGCTTGAAGAACAGTTGCACAACAAACAAGAGCACACGACTTTTTTTTTTGCAGCGTTGGCTTTATGCACGAAGTGGAAAAAGTCCCTTATAGGATTCAATCAACTTCTCTCTCGAAACCTTTACTTGTATTACAAGCATTTGGATGAGCACCGTTATATTCGATTCACTATTGAATCGTTGACGTCTTTCTTTTCAACATATAACGTGTTCTCAGTCCGGAGGAGGAGCCCATTGAAGAAAGCAGCTATACAGATGTGTGCATCTGGAACAGTGGGGTGTTTTCATTGCCCTGTAGGGGGCGGTCTCACTGCTCATTGACCTCCACAGCATTCGTGGCACAGTTTGATAACACATTGAAGTTGATGATGCACTTTGAGAAATGAAACTTAAGGATTGGGGAAGTTGATGAACTATTTAAGGGGCTGTGTTTTGGTTGATGTTTCATCAAGAGAGATCCGTCATGAAAAAGATAATGCAATTGTAATCTAGGAATCCACATTTCTAGAGTCATGGTCAACCCTTTCAAAGTGGAGGACATGCACATTGCATGTCTTTATTACCTCTAGGATTATAGCTGGGCCTGTAATGTCTGGTTAGTTGTGTTAAACAAAAACAAAAAACATCCAAGTCCTCAAATTGCTGACTGCTTCATCCAAGCCTGCTGGACTCATGTCTATGAATTTTGAATTTAGGTAGTAGGAAAGAAGCAGCAAACTTCGTCTGCAGTTGTTTCTCCACTGTGCTGTGCAAAAGGTGTAATAAGAAACCATGTGCTTACTGCGTAGTTTGTTCTCTTGTTTCTTGTAACACAACTCTGACCATCGTTGAAAATGAAAGTGTTTAGAGAACAACTGCGTAGCAGCAAAGCTCAGCTGAAAGGTCTGAATGAAATGTAAAGTAAAGAAAAGCTGCTCTTCAAAAGTTGTGTTGTAGAAGTGCTGTCGTCATATAAATTTCTCTCAAAAATGGTCATTTACCAGAATTACACGGCCCCTTTTATATACGTATATCACACTCAAAGCTTGACAAAGCACCATAATGGCTTCCCTCCGCTGCTCGACAGGTTTGACATTTTACCCTCCTTCTCGAATCAACATCATTGCATTGAACTCTCTACTTACATTTCACTTGTTTTTCCCATTATGTCCATTATGTTTTTATTTTATTCTGATTTGAGTGTGATGCTTTCAGTACTGATCTAGAAAAAAAATGTGTTTTTGAGTCAGTGAAAGAGCTTTTGAAGTCCTTGGCAAAGGTAGTTGGTACATTCTTTATGCAATAATGAAAGCAAACAGGAGTGCAGCCAGGCTTCCAAACACCATATTGATTCTTCACAACAGTGAATGCAATCTTTCCTTTTGAGTGCTGACATGGATTGGCTGTGTATAAAAGGTCAGCAAGGGTCAACTCCATACACATTGACGAGAGTTTGTCAAATTTCAGAGTAACACAGTTGCAGAGGGTTGAATAAACGGTCAAAATATGTACATAAATGGCTTATCTAAATCCAAAAATGTCAATCTTGATTTCATATCAAGTGAAAGCATACAGGGGTGAGACCTGTGATCCCGACCACGTGCCTATTTTGGCAGGATAAAAGACAGCGTGGCTCCCTCCCCATTGACTGAAAGCAAACGGCCATCTTCAAACACTTTAAGGGAAGCTGACGTGTTGCAAGGGCCCCACAGAGGTCACAGGCGTGGGAGGAAGAGTGGATGCATCCGTCCTTTCCTGACAGGCCTAAAACTTGGCCTCAAAATGTTGTTTCTCCGCAGCCACACTCTTTCAGCAATTCCCCAAAGGCTGTGGAAATCTAAAGAAAAAAAAAGTGGACTATGCAAACTCATGGGTTAAAAGCTTGTGAGTGTGTTTACTATATACAGATGGGAATGACCCCTATTCAAATAATTATACAACCATGTGCTAAGCTTATGCGTCATGTACAGTGCCCTACATATGTTTGCAGAATTTGGCATCCGCCACATCAGTAAGAACCGTGAGATTAAACAGGCATAGGTCGGGTGTGGATGATGCCGCTTTGATATGTATTTGTTTCACTGTTTATTAGCCAGGTTCTCCATCATTCCCCCTTCCCTCATTGTGAATCTCATAACCTCTTTTCCAGATCGTCAGGACCCGTGTGCTGCAGTGGATGGGGGCAGCTAGGGGATGAATGCCTGACACGTATGTACCCCACAGAGCGCTAACATTTATCAGTACATGCCATATGCATCATTGTGCGCGGCAGTTGAATAATGTGATCTATTCGTGTTCACCCAAGCTCTCTGCGAAGGCAACTTCACCTGCAAGGAAAACGAGGTGTGTGTCAGGCCGAATGAATGTCGCTGTCGTCATGGATACTTTGGAGCTAGCTGTGACACGAGTAAGGGTTTTTTTTTTAAGTCAGTATTTCTACCTTTTTCCTTTTGGCCATGTCACTTGAATGTCAAATGAAAAGAAGATATTTCCTCTGTAAAAGACAAATGTTTGGCAGTTATTACAAAACAAAAACAGCATCCGTACAATTTCCTGCACTGGAGTTTATAGCTCTATGGGCACACGTCTTTGATGCAGACTGAAGTATCTCAACCGCTATTGAATAGATTGCCAAGAAATTCACAGAGCCCAGAAGATGAATCCTAATTACTTTGGTGATCCTGTGATTTTCCATCTAGCATAACCAGCTTTACATTTGTAGTTTAGAGTGAAATATCTTAGAACTTTTGAATATATTTGCCATAACATTTTGTACCTACATATGGTAACTCTGCAATCCCCTTTTCATCAAGCACCATTATAATTATTATCATTATCATTATCATCATTATTATTATTATTATTATTATTATTATTATTATTATTTACCAATACCTGCATTAAAGACCAAATACTTGAATAATACTGACATTCCCATCAGCCTTAAATGTATGTTGTGTTCAGTACCAATTAGAATGTTAACTAGCACACTAAACAAAGTTGTCATTGTACATGCAAAATATCCACTTTGAGTTTGTTTAGCTCATAGCGCCACTGTGCCTGAGTACAGATTCACAAAGCCACTGTGAAGATCTTTTGGATATTTGACAATTCAGAAGAGTTTTTCCCATACCCTGATCACTGCACTGTCTTTTAACAGAGTGCCCTGCCCAGTTCTGGGGCCCTGACTGCAAGGGAAAATGTAATTGTTACCCCAATGGCCAGTGCGATGACTTGACCGGCGAGTGCACCTGCAACCACAATCGCTGGGGACCGAACTGTGAGAATCCTTGCTTGTGCCAAAAGGGCAAATGTGACCAGGAGACGGGCAAATGCACGTGTCACCCTGGTGTTTGGGGTCCACAGTGCAACAACAACTGCTACTGCAGCATCAACTCTGTCTGCGATGCCAACACAGGCCGGTGTCTGTGCAATCCTGGTTGGACGGGGAGGAACTGTGCAATCCAGTGTAACTGCAACAATTCACCATGTGACCAGTTCACAGGACGCTGCCAGTGCCGGGAGAGGCTCTGGGGCCCGCGGTGTGAACGGTACTGCCAGTGCATCCACGGCAAGTGCAACCAGGCGGACGGCTCATGTACCTGCACACCAGGGTACCGTGGGAAGTTCTGCAGGGAACCGTGTCCTGCCGGGTTCTATGGTCAAAACTGCAGGAACAGGTGGGGAAAGGAACTTGGCAGAGAGCAAACAGCACTCCAAAACCACAGGAAACATCTAGTTTCAATGTTCAGTTCCTGCATCTGATCCATGTTATAGTGCAGTTTTGTGGTCTTGATAGGAAATAAGATTTGATATATGCTGCAGCTGATAACCCTTACAATATCTGAATATGTTACTTAATGGAGCTGTGCTAAAGTGAGATTTGGGAGTTGGTATTCACATTATCCCATAATCGCCAGCCAACATGTAAAAGCAATTCAGGTTAAGTGATTTACCTTCCATGGACTGTGCTGTTCTCACACAACACAGTTGCTGTGAACCAAAAAGAACCCAGTTAGATTTCAGTGTTCATCTCCACCTTTAACTGATCATAGAGCAGCAATTTAAACAAAGTTAATGCCGATTCCTTTCGTCATGCTTTAAACCCTGAAACGTTCTCACTGCAATTAAAATGAGGAATTGTGGCGTAAACAAGATAAACTGGGGTTCTCTTTATCTCTTCCTTGGCTAATTGCAGATGTGGGCACTGCAAGGGTCAGCAGCCCTGTAAGGTGACAGAGGGACGCTGCATCACCTGCGACAGAGGCTGGAATGGGACACGGTGCGACCAGCTCTGCTCCAAAGGCTTTTTCGGCGAAAACTGCCAGGAAGTTTGCCCCACCTGCAAAGACGGTCACCATTGCGACCCCATCCATGGCAAGTGCTCTCATTGTAACCCCGGCTGGATTGGGGACAGGTAAGAAGAAGATAAAGCACAACCTAGAAATGTGTAAAAAAAAAAAAAAAAAGCATTCCATATTCATATATTGTTGTTTGAGTCAGGATGTTTTTCCCTGTAGGTTTATCATTTACAAAGTTCAAAACACAACGGCAGTGCCTTTAACTAGTAGCTCTAATAGCATTTCCAACACTGTCATAATGTCTGTTACTCACACTGCCAAGCTTGAAAATGACTGCAATCATGACATTCCTTTTGTGTGCGATAGGTGCGAGGTGCGCTGCCCCAACGGCACATACGGCGAGAATTGTGAGAACAACTGCAGTCACTGTTTTAATGGCATCTGTCATGTTGTCACCGGAGAGTGTCTGTGTGACCCAGGGTTTTATGGCACATAGTAAGTCACACGACATCTCACACCCAAACAGCTCATGTTTATGCCCTCGGCAGTTTTACAGCACGCAGCCTTTCATATTACCTTTGTCACACACGTGTATATCTTGGGAGCTGAATGATGGAGCTTGTGTTTTGAGGCATATTTTTGCAGATACTAATAAAGAGCGCTCCTGGAATAGAGAAGCGAAATTCCTACAAACTTCCATCGCGGGAAGAATTTTGCCTGGAACCATGAACTGATCTCATTTATCAGTTTTCCTCTTTTTCTGTGTCCTATTTTATGCATCTGTCACTTGGAATGAACATTAAGCAGATGTTGTTTTTGTCTTTGTTTTTGTTAAGCTGCAATATGACCTGTCAGCCTGGCCAGTATGGAGTGAACTGTAACCAAACCTGCTCTTGCCACGACAAGAACTGTGATCCTGTGTCTGGTGCTTGTTATCTCCGTAAGAAAAATTCTTTTTTTTTAACACATACTCTGATCATTAGGTTTTTAGGGCTTTCTGTATAACACAGCAGTCAGAAACCAGTGTTTTTCTCATTTCAGACACACAGAAACTGTGCTACACATACAGAAAGAACTGTGCCTCTGAATTGTTTGTGCAAGAACCAGATTCCATTAGGACTGCCTGTGTATTAAATGTCTGATAGTTGGCTGCATACACTGACTACCAACAAACACATCTATTCAGGTCACTGTGTGTGTAGTAGGAGAGTTAACGTAGCGAGGCCTTGATAGCGTTTCCAGACCCAGACCGGTGTCCTTTTTATGGCTGTGTTTGTTGGCTCTGTTCCTGTCCAGAGAGAGAGAGAAAGAGAGAGAGGGAGAGACATAAAGAGGGCAATGGATAAAATAGAGGAGAAAAAGCAAACTTGGAAGCGAGACAGAAGGAGAGAGTAGAGGAAAAAGTAGACTGTTTGGAAAGAGGAGCTCATTGGAGGCAGGCAGGAAGAATGTCGTGTAGGACACAAAGGTAAGCAGGGCCGGCGGATGTGATGGGTGGGGGCAGGTCGGCCAGTTATATCGTAACACCTTGTCGCTTACCGACCTTCAAAACCATTTCCCATTCTTTATCCAGCTGTTAGCACAGAGCAGTGACAACATGTCACGCCCAGATTGCCCAAACAATCCATCTCAGCCTCATGTGACAACGTAAAGACCCCAGGAGCCACCCGTATTTACCCCTTAACTGATGGTTCCCTCATCTCCTGGTGTCATCTGTCCTGCAATCGGTAATGCCTCCCATGCTTTTGCAATGCAGTGCTTATTATCTCCGGGGTGTATCCCACTTGAAGAGGGAGGGATGCTAATATATCATCGATGAGTTACGGTGAGGCACATGTAGTAAAGAGAGGCAGTGATGGCCGGAAGTTGCTTGATAGAAATCAGCAATGAAAGAGAAAGTGGTGCCACGTCTCTGGGGGGAGATAAGATTAATAGTGGATTATCTGAAGTGAATTTCAGCCTGTTGCGATCTCCTTTTCCCAGAGATGCCTCATGTCAAGCTGCGATTGAAAATCAATTGTTAACTCTAACACGATGGTCTATCTTAGCTAACAGTCACATTAATAAAGATTATGCGTAGTTGCTGAACCCTCTTCTCAAGTATTTCTAACATACTTGTACGGTCAGTTGTGATTATATGCTGTGTTCCAAGGTCTCTAGAGTCAGCAATGACAGAGGGAAAGATTTGTTGAAACTGGCATGTAGCGCGTTGCTGCGCCAATGTGGCACACCCAGAATTCACTGCATCTCGTCTTTCAGAGCCCAACCAGCGGATGGGTGTGATCGCGGCTGGAACCCTGGTCTCCTTTTTACTGATTGTCCTCCTCTCGCTGCTGTGCTGCTGCTGCCTCTGCCGACACAAGGACGACCACAAGTGAGTAAAAGTTTTCACCTCTGTGGCCCACATTGGGGGTTTGGCAGGGGTTTGCTCCGGTTATGAAAACAGAGGATAGCAGGTTGTTAAATGAATAAATGCATGTAAAACTGTATTTTAAATACTTCTATATATTGCCATTACAGTGTGAGCAGCAACGCGAGCAGCCCCTGAGCCCTCAAAAAGAGGCACAGGGCCAGGTTTAATGTGCCTCTTTTGAATGATTCATTTGGATTTCCATGGCGTCATCCTTTTTTTCCCCCAATCCTAACCAAGACAACTCTACCAACAGCAAAAAAGCCAAGCGGATCCTGTGTGGACGATTCAGCCGCATCAGCACTAAACTCCCCCGTATTCCACTGAGGCGACAGAAACTGCCCAAAGTAGTCGGTAAGCCCCCAAACTCTTTCTCATATCCCACCGCAGTGCTCCCAGAAGCTCCTGTGTTTTGTGTAACCATCCTCTCTGTTGCCCACACAACACGCAGTGCTAAAGTTGCATCACTCTCAGCTTCGTTAATAGCCAACGTGTAATTAGCGCAGTTAATGAATGGAAGGATTTTAACATAAGAAAGAGGTGTCGGAAATGCGAAAATGTGGATTTGTTGGCTATCGGTGCTTTCGTATGTCTTCAGCTGAACACGGCAGAGACAATGACAGCAATGAGTGGCAGTCGGAGTGAGCTTTTTCCTCCGGTGCTACCTTAGTCTGCCTCTTAGATGATGAATAGGGTTGAAAAGTGTATGGTGGCTGCCAGGCGAGTATGGGGTTTCATTTGAAAGGAATGCACTGGTTTTAGAGCCCCTTATTATTCTTGGCAACCTCAAATGCCATGTGTTCATATTATTACAACCCTAAACTGGGGCTTTTTTCTTCCCATTTTCTTTACTCGTTTCCATCGTCTTCTTCCCCGAGAATTTTTTTTCTCAGGCTGAGGAGGAGGCTGTGTTATTAAAAGAAGGCCGGTGGTTGTCGGGGGGCCCGGGTGGTGCTGAGTGACACGCTATCAAAGGCCGCACTGTTTGGGTGGACACTGCGGCCGTGCTGCTCCATGCGGAGGTCTCGTGGTCTGCGACAGATCTGTCTGTGACCCCAGGCTTTTTTTTTTTTTCCTTACAGTAGACAGAAGTGGTGATCTTTGAGACCCCACCACACACAGTTGAACATAGCTGTTTTTGTTCAGGGTAAATAGATAGTTTTAACAGTGTGAAAATACAGTAAATCATATTGTCTAAATTTCTTTAAAATGCAGCTATTTTTACAAGCAGATACCCCGATGAGCCACGCTGTATCACTGTTCACGATCACAATGTTCATGATTGTTCTTCATTGTTAAAATATAATGTAGTTGTATGGTAAATGTATGCGCATCGGAGCAGCACTTCTTCCTCTCCTATTTGTAGTCATTCCATGGATGTTTCATTTGCTAACTGAAGAGGGAGATTAATTATATTTAGACTGCAACATTGACAGAATATAGTGCTAAAGCAATTAGTCAATTAATGCAATGACAGAAAGTAAATGAGCAACACTTTTCAGTATCCATTTATTAAATATTGTTGATATTGCTAGAAAAAAGAAAAAATGCCAAACATTCCTTGTTTCTAGCTTGTAAAATTGTTCTGTCTGTTTAATACTATTGTAAATTGAATCTTTGAACTGTTCGTGTGACAAAAACAGACTCTGGGAACTAATGAGAATTTTCTGACACACAAACACACACACACACACACATATGTATATGTGTGAGATATATATATGTATATCTTCAAAGTGCAGTTCCTGAACTTTTCTTAGGGTACACTGTAATTTGATTCTTTAATGGGGCCCTACTGAAGTTACTGTCCTGTGGAAGGAATTAAAACATGATGACCTGGTTTCATTTCCATGTCTGAGCAGCATGTGCCTCCTCGGTTGCACAACTGATTATTCAAACTAAAATCAGTTTCTGTTATTTCTCAGTTGAAATACAAGTTGCCTTTGTCATCACAGTGTGGGACATTAACATGCTTGTCCGTGGAGATCTTGACCATGTGAAGAGATGTGCCAGAGGCATAAAAGGCAACGTAATCAAAGTCAAATGCCTTTTTAAACAAATAATCAGTTTCACATTATTATATGAACACACTATGATGCGTTTACACTGCAAGCAAGGAAACAAAGTCAATTCTTATGCTAATACAGTCAGAACTCAGTATTTTTACCCAACAAATAAGACTAGAATAGAATAGAATAGACCTCAGTACCCGGTCAGACCTATCACAGCTGGTACGTGTCTCTCTTGTCCTTCCTGGTTTGTCCTATCCAAAGTGTTACTCCTCTGCTTTCTGTTGGGCTACCCACAGAAGCGTGGATCTGCCAACATTTGGAAAATCAAACTCTGACTGGGCTACACAGTCCTGCACACACACATTCCAGAGGGGGCCCAATGGGGCTGGAAACAGGAAGTGGTCAAATTTACCCCAGCCCGTGTCAGAACTGTGATTTATCCACACCAGGGTCAGTGGCAACAGATGTGGCAAGACAAAATGAAAAAAAAGAAGAAGAGGGCGGGAGTAAAGAAGGAAGGAAGACAACATTTACTCCGCTGTTAGCACAGTTAGCCCAAGAGATATAGCTGCGTGAACATGGTGACCTACTCACCTCTTGGCAGGATGAAGGCTCATAGTTTGTCATTCCATTCTAAGCATATTTACTCCACGCCCTACAGACACACGTCTGTCCAGCATTCCTCGCATCCTCTGTGTACAAATGCTTCCACATCGGTGAGGCCACCTGCTTTTTTCATCTTTATGTATCCTGGGAAAGTTGCCTGAGATTGCAAATGTGTCTGCAGGAAGACTCAACTTCATATTCAAGCAGTTGTGTGCTGCCTAAAGAAACATTTCTCACCTCCTAAAGGGTCACAGGTCCATTAATCAAGATTAAACTAAGTGGGCTGCTTTCATGAGAACTAACATGCTTCTGCTACAGTTGCGCTTATTTTACAATAATGTTTAAATAAATATTATTAGCGAATAGGATCTCAGTTGGCCATGGTGGATGTCACTCAGTGTGCTGTATTTATTCTTGGCTCTGCTTGCAATCCAGTAATCCCTGACACAAGTTATTTCAGTCAAGAAGAGATAATATATTTGTCCGTATTATTGGCATTTGATCCAGCAGCCTTCATGTCCCAGCCCAGCTCTCTGGCTTATAGGCTACCGCGCTGCCTCAGGTCTGCCATAACGCACCCCACCCCCCCACTGAACAACTGTGGTGGTGAAGAGCTGCAGCTGGGATGTGTCAATAATGGCCTGTTGTGTTTTGGCCTCCATGTAGGGAGGGATCACAGTGGCGTCCAGTCTGCAGAACAATCTGCCCCAATAGACCCACAGTCTGGAGGGAGCGGCTTTCAAGGGCAGCAGTTGTTCGTCACTGCATACGAGTAATGTTGCAAAATACCCATGTGTTAGCTTGTTGACTAACTCAACTGAAGTCTTTGCATTGATTGGCTGCTCTACATTCCTCCATTTCTGCCTGTCTGTCTGCTGCTGCTAGTAAGGATTCCTTTATTTATTCCAATCACTGAAGTTGGGCAAAATATTTTTTGCCATCCACACCTCTGGGTAAATATTATCCTGCATTTGCGTACTGTATTTATTATTATCAATCTACTACAATGACACAAAGCTGATTCTTTTTTTTTTACACTTAATCCTGTCTGAATAGTAGTGCCATGTTAGACTTTGAGTCATCTGTGTAGCCACAACAGTCCAACATTAACTGCACATGTAATGAGAGTGGGTTGGCATTATTCTGGTAAACAGGATATCTTTAGACAATTATATGAATGGGTGCCCTTGGATGGAAGTCCCCTCCACATACATATCGAAACGCTTGTTATTTTGGGGCTTTTTTTTCCCCCCTTTTCAACACATCTGTACTTGCTTATTGTAGACACGTTGCACCTGTGTTGACATTATCCTCCCTAAAAAGCAACACAAAGACATCAGACTCCCAAACTCCAACATGCAGTTCAGAGGATAAATGTAAGAAAACGGAACAATGGCCTTAGATCAGCGTCGGCAATAATGATGTTCTCCTGTTTCCTAACATGTCAGCAAGACTTTAAAACAGATCTTCTCTCTAATAGTTCTATCATTTGGAAAACTCAGGCAGCCTTAAGGAAAAAAGAAAAAAAAAATGAATCAGGGTCCTTGAAAATTTGCTCTGTACAACCATGTCAGTGCACAAAACATTTTTGTGGCACGCACACACACAGACACACACACAAACACACACACACACACACACCCTGGTTGACCCATTTCTGATGTGACCATGACTAAATGTGGTTGTTGTTTGAGAAAATGTTGAAAGCAGTTGAAAGCAAGAAGGGTACAGCCGAAAGTCACATGGTGTGAGGCAGACACATGGACACGGGAAGCACGAGAATAAACATCAGGCTTGTTTATAAAGAAAAATAAACCAAACATGTTACCGCTTTACTGCGAGCAGAACCTTTAAACAGATTACCAGCTGAAGTTCTATGTATTTTAATGGTTTTAAAGATATTCTTTCACTTCTTTTTTTCCATTTTAAAAGTGTACCCAGATGAAACACTAACAGGGGGGCATGCAGGGAGAACGTAAACATATCCTGGTATCAGAGATTAAATACAGTAATGACACCACTTCTACAAGTCAAACAATGACAGCTAAGGAGCTGGGATTTGTTCCTGGCTGGGGTCCTGCTACAATAGGGGGATTTCTTCCACA
>JAOXYL010000086.1:14260764-14295084 GCA_028564955.1 Terapon puta | reverse complement strand
AAAAAACTCAATGCAACAGAGAGTCTGAGGTTTTGACATTCACAATTGAAAAGTAGCTTTTTGTTCTGGTGTCGAAACCACCAACTGTTTCACTGTCTGACATAAATGTGTGTCTTTTTGCGGCGCGATTTCCTAAAATGCAGTCATTTCCCTGGCTGATTCATTGCATCAGACACGGCCAGAGGAGATCTGAAAATGTTGTTTTCGTCTCTTGTCCCTGTCGACGCGCTGTCTGCGAGAAACACTGTCTAATTGCAGTCCTCCTTACACGTTAAATGTTGTTTCTCAGCCCTGTGGAAATGCAGTAACTATGAAATGACATTTACTGGAAATGGAGCTGGCGCTTTTCTTGAGCCAAAACCGCCGAGAACTGAGGTCAGCGCGCAACCCGAATGGGGAGGAGAAAACAGCACCGGCATCAAATGTGTGTTTATAGATTTCCAGTGACATCTACTCTCTCTGCGATTTAAGACTGTCATTATAATAGACCCCAAACTCCCCTGCAGTGGCACAGAAAAGGCTGCTCTTAATGCACAAATTAAGAGCAACCACACAACAAGCCGACCTCCCAAATAGACACTCAGACAGGCTGGTGTAACTAGGTCAAAAGGGTTGAAACCGAAGGAGCCGCAGTTTGGAACGAACCAGCTGATGAATCAGCCTTCTGCATACAAAGTCAATGTATGAGAAAGAAAGCTCCCATTTACATCAGTTCAGTCCACTTTGTTGCGTCCGTGACATCTCAAACCACTCCGTGCCAAACTGATGCACCGCTGTTTTAGCAGTGATCAGACATAGAGACTCTGGAAGATGCATGCAGTTTTTAGACTACATCTTTGCATGTGGCAATGCAAATGAATAAGAATAGCCAGAAAGTAATTAAGCCACAGTGGCTCTCTCTATCCAGATGGAGATTTTTCTTCTTCTTTTCTTTCACATAGAGGGGTGTGCAAACAGTTGTCTGGGACTTCAAATTGCCCTGGATTTTTCCCCCTTTGTCAGCATAATTCTATGGAACGAGTGTATCAGGGGAGAAGATTTGGATGGCTAATAGAAAGCAGATCAGTCAGATGCTCTTTCTTTCTCTTCCTTTCTTTCTCCCGTTCTTTCCCTTTAAACCCCTTCTCCCTTTCTCATGTTTTTTTTCTCTGTAGCCTATTTTCCTTCTCTCTCATTCACTCCTTCCTCTCTCTCCTCCTCCCCCTATCCTTTATTCCCTAACACACCCATCCATCCGCTATCTGCGCAGTAAAGTGGGGCTTCAGACTTCATAATGTGGCTTGAGGTTTCAGCTTTCACATAATTCCACAGGCTGACCCAAAGTTTTTTTTTTTTCCTCTCTCTGCTTCTCACTCACTCCAACCTGGAGCAGCGGAGGGAGAGAAAGAGAGAGCTGCTGCCATACTCCAGATATTGGGACGGAAAATGATCACAAGACCAAATGTGTCTGCCCAAACCCAAGGAAAATAAGCAGATGGCTTATGTTTTTATGCGCTGAACCCCAACTGTCCCGACAATCAGTCCTGTCTGCGACCGACGAACTGTAGCTTGCAACAGCTTTGTTGTTTGAGACGCAAACTTTCACTCCAGGTTTTTCACCAAAACCAGTCACAGGAACACATGTCGGTGCACAGTTACTCTGCTTTGGCCCGCAAGAAGATTTTCCTGTTTTTTTCAAACCGCACAACTGCTTTATCGTGTCTCTGTTACTCAGAGGCCAGGATTATTCACACCCCCCTTCTTATCCACGGTCTATGTGGTTAGACACACTTTGATAACAGCCTAAGAAAGGCAGAGAAGTTGCCTCTTCCTGCACATGGATGCCAGGATCTATTTACCGTATGTGGTTGCAGCGCACAGGCATGTGTAGCCAAGTGTTAGCTGTGTATCTACCGTCGCAGTGGCTGTGTGCTGGTGTGTACGCGACCCTCACAGCCCTGCTCTACTTCACAGGACAACACTGGAGCCATTATGGGAAGCCATGTGTTTCTGATTACCCAGGCACAGATTAGAGGGAGGGGAGCAGCGGTTGCTGTGTGCTTGCCCCCCGGCTCCTCTGATGTGGCCAGCAACTGGACATCCATGAGTGCAAATCCCTCTGCCACCCTCACCTACTTCCCACCTCCACACCAAACCTTCACATCCGCCTTGATGTCACTACCAGGCCCATCTATCACCTTATCCTGCAGCACATTTAAATAGGCAAACACTGGAATCGTTAGTCAGTGAAATTATTCCCGCTTGACCTGCACGTTGGGCCAGAAGCACCAGTCTGTCGTTGGTGTACTCCTCACAAACAGTTGTGGCTCAGGCGTGTGACCACAGAAGACAAAAGATCTGTGTTTGTTGTAGCTTCAACAATGTGATACTTATTTGACCTCTGATAGGAAAGTCTCTTTTGATTTGACCCCTCATGGGAGGTCAGAGGTCGGGGTCAACCCCAGGGAAGTGTCCCAGAGACAGTGAGGAATCAATGATTCGCTCAAGGACACTAAAGTAGGATGTCCACATGTCATTAAAGTGCCTGCCTCCCTCAGCTTTTATGTGCTGCTTTAATGATTATAACCCAAAAGTCCAAAGTGAAAATCCACAAAATGTAAAATATCCGTTCGCATATTCCATCAACAGAGTTTTTGGGACGCCGTTTCAGAAGTGGCCATTTTGTGGCAGCCAGTATTTCATCATCCTTTATAACGAGCCAGATGGTGTTTATTCATCAAGACCCAATTGCACCCAAATAGTATCCAGAAATCAGGACCACTCTCATGCCAGGTGCCAAAACCTGTATGGAAAGCCACACGATAAAAGTAATGGGAGTAAGAGACAAGAGACAAGACACTCCATATTAGTTTAAATTAGTGTTATAGTGACTTGGTGCCATTTGTTCGACCATGGTGTAACAATTACAACAATTACAACAACTACAGTACTGTATGCATTAGACCAGAAGGTTAATACTTCATCAATATACGTTATCCCACAGTTTTTTTTTAACTTAAGTACAATTATTATTGTTGTGAAACATGAAATAATTAATTGATATTGTTGTGTTTTGAGATGGAGCTGTAGTAATTTTCACCATAGTATACTTCATGTACTGGTCAGTTGTTCATGGATGACATAAGTATAATAATATAATAATAAAATAATATTTACCTGTTATAATATTCAGCTAAAGTTGTATCATAGATTTCTAAAATGGCATAAATCTTTAATGCTCAAAGTACAGGAACCTAAAAATTGTATTTCATTGCTGTATTTTAACCATTGTACCTAGTTAGGTTTCACCACCAAGATATCAAACATTGTGCCACAAAACCTGAATAATAATAATCTTAATGTTAATCTTTGAGGTACTCTCAGTAAAAAAAGCAGCAGCCCTCTCTCATCTCCGTCATAAACATAACAAAGACACTGCAAACAAGGTCCTTGGCAGAAAACCATGCTCGTCATCAGTCCCTGCACAACACCGATCCTCTGCCAAGGCCAGCAGCGTCTCACAGCCTTCTGCGGCCTCCCTGTGTGGGGAAAACTGGAGCCACTTATTTTAGGTCGTAGGTTCAGGCCAACCACAAGCTAAATCAAACTCAGTGACGTTCTGGTTTACTCCATGAGCTGTAAATTTGCTTACAGTTACAGTCACGCATAGACATCTTACACCATTAGGACTCTGTAAGAGAGCAAAGGCCAAGAGAGCAGCATCATGACAAGCAAGTTCTGCAGATCAGCAATGCCCCTCTTTCTATGTAAAAACTCTACTAAAGGTATAATACAACAGAAACACAGGCACTGTGCCGGAGAGACGCATTTCTCAAGCAAAGGGAATGATATTGCATCTTGAACCTGAGCCTCCACAAGGTTATGTTCATTTACTTGACAGCGTACAGTGTTGCGCAGTCATTAGCATTGAATTCTTATTGAATCCACGCAGCCTTCACTTCTTTCAAGGATGCCTCTCTTCTTTATGAGCAGACGGGAGCGCAGCAGGCAGACTGGTTTGCAGACAGCAGGTTTCCCCCCCAGTTGCCCCGAGGCTCCAGACAGATAAGCACACGCACACAAATACACAGACACACACTCAAACACACACGTAAACACACACCAACGCACAGACATCAGTGGTGATATTTAAATTCGGATTTTTGTTCATTTTCCTTGACCGTCCTTAAACATACAAATAGACGTGTGCACTTAAGCACAGAGAAACAGGAACTGGAGCCAGATATTTCTCACAAGTCCCTACGCACGTTAGCAGAGAGCAGACACACATACTAATGTCCCGCTGGCTGGAAGGAAGCATCCGGTGCTTTGGAGAAACAGGAAGTGTGTGTGTCTTTATAACAAGCTCTCTGAGGGAGGTAGGAATACAGTGAGGTGTTTTAGCTTTTGATCTTTTGCCAGCTGCGAGTGTTGCAATTTGCAAAACTCCTACTGGAAAAAAAAAAAAAAGTTGCCCAGTATGGATTTTGTAAGCGTTTTCAACTTCTCCGTTCCATAACCCTCCGCTTATAAATGGCTGCCTTTTCCCCTTTGTCAGCAGATTAATAATAACAACATCCCCTTTTGGCACGCGCCACGTGATGTAAGCAGAAACACGCTGATTGTGAACACATATGGAATGCATCCACACATATAGACTGAGTAGTCAGCCACGGACAGACCACCCCACCCCCATGGCTCATTGTGCTTTCCTCCTCTCGCTCATCAGCTCTTTCTGTCTCTGAGTCAACTGTTTGAGTCCACTTTCAAGCGTTTTGTGAAAACAGGACTGCTACTTTATAGACACAAAGATGCCAACGTAAAACATCAGCGAGAGAAGTGTGCAGGCTGGCGGATTTACAGCGGCTGCCAAGGGGAGGAAACCCTGTTAAAAAAAAAAGCGAGGGGGGGCTGTTTTACTGCCATTTGACACATAATCTCAAACAGTTTGCACACAGAGCGCAGGACTCTGGGAGTCAGACTCTGGTGTCTGGAAAAGATAGAGACAGAGAGATGGTTTTGCTTCAGCATTCCAGGCAGGAATGGTTTATTTTTGTTGGAAACACAATTGTCTGTGGCTAGGATTTGGAGGTACATTTTACCCGCCGAACAGTTGGAGAGCGTTTGTATGGGTGTTACTGCCCTCTCGTGGTGATCCGATGTAATTGCCTTCGTCGGAACAGAGGAACGTGGAGTAAACTTGGAACGTTTGGAGAGATGTTTTTCCTCTTTCAGGGTGTTAACACAGTGCAAATGTGCTGTGCTGTCATGAGGTCTGATCTCATACACGGGTCCACACAATGGGTACGCGTGTTTTGCTTCTCACGCAGCTACAACACAGTGAGAAAGGAAGAAAGCGAGAAATGCACTGGAGGTTTTCCGTGTTGTTCGATCGCATCTGGTGATGTTTTGGTCAGTAAAACTAATATACAGTATTAAGAGTACAATGGTGAAAACTCAACAAAGGTGTCCCAAAACAAACATTTTGGTAACATTTAGAGTTAAAGGAACAGTATGATTCTGGGAAATATGGTTATTTGCTTTCTTGCTGATAGCTTGCTAATTAAAGTGGCACTAATCAATATTTTTTAAATCTATCTAGATCACATTCTTGTGTGCAGGGGTCACAGATGGTGATTGATTCCTTCATCTTCACGTGGCTTTATAGTATCTTTCAGCACAGCAGAGTTTTACAAAGTTTGGGCCTTTTGGTTCAACCTCACCACTCGCATCGGGTTTGTTTCCTACTGCAGCCAAGATTCAGCAGGCAGATTTTTTTTTGTTGAAAACCCCCCCACAAAGTTAACAACTAGCTGGTGAACACAATGAAGCATTTAGCGGCTAAAAATCCAGATATCCCTTAGGAGTTGGTGGAGGCCAGAAAACAGTGAATGGTGGGCCTGCATTTGCAAGGTACCCAGAAAATGACGCCACATAAATTCTCCGTATCTACTGCATGTGTAAATAAGGGACACCATATAAAATTTAAATATGCTAATATATCCATGCTGTGTTTACAGCTTGCTTTCTGCTGTAGCTGTAACACATATTTTGTTTGCCTCATCAGTTGTGTGACAATTTGGTGATAAACAAGACTTTGTCCATCCACCCAACATTTCTGTGCAGCATCTCTGCTGGTTGCCTGGCACATGTTCACAACACGTCTCTGGGAAGTGGCTGGGCCCGGCTGTTTGCAATGAAATAGTTGCAACATGAAATTTCTTTTTCCATTACTGTTAGTGTACGGATCAAACAAACAAGACATGACAAGTTAATTAGTGAGCTGCAGAGGTATTGGAAGATGTATTATTTAGCTTTGGCCAAAGCCAGGTTAGTTATTTCCCTGTTTCCAGTTTCAATGTCGAGCTAACAGCCTTAATAGAAATTATACATTTTCTCCTCAAGAATTACAAACTTATTTCCCAATATTTTCAAATATAAGCTTCCACTTATACTTAAAAAATAAATGACACATAATATTCAAAATATGTTTCATCATTAGGGTGGCAGTTTTTAGGCTTTTCTGTTACAATAGGATAGAATGGATCAATCTGTTCATATCAATTAGGAAGTCTGATGCTGAAAATAGTTTATTCTTCATTTGTTAATATGATGTGTGTATTTTAGGATTCTTTTAGGAAAATGTGACATGAGGTGATATGTTGATTTCACCCTGCTGTCATCTTTCTCTCTCTCTCTCTCTCTCTCTCTCTCTCTCTCTGTCTCTCTCTCTCTATCATAGCTGAAAATATCCCCTAAGACCTGTCTTTTTGGGAATACAGTTTCTTATTGCTTATTTTCAAGAAAGGGAAGAAAAGAGCAAGTCCCACGTTTTTGTCTTTTACCGGTCCAGTTTATCTCAACCTTGGTATGAGAGTGTGACTGTTTCTCCGTGGCCATGAGCCACCTGTACGTTTAGCATATGGGAAAAAGTGATAAGAGCCCAGATGTTCTGCGGTTTCTGTGGACCCCCAATGACAACTGATGTGGAAGAAACTATAAACTATAAATTCAGGGGCCCTTTGAACAATCTAAAAACAGTCTCACCATAAAAACTCCAGCAAAAGTGTTATATGCATGTAGACCAGCTGTCTTACCAGCGACCTACTTCTCAGATTATGAAGAATTTTAGTCGAGACAACAAAAAAACTATAAGGGAAACTAACACAGGAGGGCACTGCTCCCCCACTCAAGTGTGTGATGGTTTTGTCCACCCTGAGAAACTGTCCAAGTGGATTAAAGGGTTACAGATTGTTAGTAATAACTCAGACAAAAGCACTCAAAGATACTAATTTGTCATAAAAAAAAATGTGGGCCTTCTTGGTGCTCGCCCTCGCCCTCGCTGTCAGGGCAACAGACACTAACAACGACACCGAGGTCGAAGAACAACAGCTTGATATAGCCAGAGGTAAACTGCTGGTAAGTAGAAATGTTTAAAATTTAACATTTTATCTGGACATCTTGTCATCAGATGTCAGGGTCTGAAAATTGAATCCAAGCATGTAACAGAGGATGGAGAGGGAGCGCAGGGTGACAGCATTCGATGAGCAAATGAGAAAATGAGTGAGATTAGGGATAAGCCCTGTGCTGTCATGTCAGCGTGTAGTCTGCTGAGATACAAAACCTATTTCTGGCACCTTTGATCGCACACAGAACAAAGTGTGCACAATGCTATTTGTCATGCTGTTTTAACAACTGTCTGCTGTCGTCCCCGCAGGCTCCCAGTGTGGTCGGATGAGGCATAAAGAAAATGCCCGAGCTCCATCATTTCCTCATGGAGCGCTGGGCTTTGTAGTATCCTTGTGCTCTTCTGTTCCTCAGGCTTTTTTTTTGTTTGGTGAGACCTGGCTTTTCCCAAAAAAAAAGAAAGAAAAAAAAAGACGACAGCACAGATTTTCTCATGACCTCTTTCGTAAACAAAACAATGTTCCTTGCAAGTTGCCAAGCCCAGTGCCAGCGAGCTCTCCAAAAAACTCCCAACTGGAAATCATGTCGAGTGGTTCTAAAAATAGCAAAGCAGATGGATGTGCTTTATTCTCCGCTGCCTACCTGTTGTTTCCCCTTGATCCACTCTTTCCTCTGCAGCCACAACTTGGAGTATGATTCATCGGAGGAGAAGGATCCACGTCTGATATTCTATAACGAGAAGGACGAGGCCGTAAAGGTGAGACGTGAGTTTTCGCGGCATCTTTTACTCATCCGCCTCGCGATGGAGTTTATCTAAGAGAGCGCCAGGATGTCAAGACAGATTCATGTGGGGAAGTTATAAGACTGCTGCATCTGATATCAGATCCTCTGTCAGATACCAAGTCAAGACCCAGTGTGTTTGAAAGAGTGAGACACAGTTACTGGAAAAAGAAGAAAGAAAAAACAGATGGCACGAAACAGGGAGCATAAGAAAATGTATAAATTAGGGTTTCTGACAGTGGAACAATATTTTTCAAACAGAAACAGGATAGCTGATATGGTGCTGTTATGAATTTGAACAGCTGAACTTTTTCATTGTTTCACCCACATTTTTATTTTTGAAAAAAGCCCCTGAACCTGCACTTAGGCAGGAGATAACCCTTTGCTGGAACCAATACTTATGTACTTTGTTTGCATTAGTCTCTTTTATATGCAGAAACTGCTATGATTTCAATGGTAAATAGTAATAGTTTCAATAGTAAACCCACATATTTCACAGCTTTTTTGAGGCTTTCACCTTTTATTTTCCCTTTTGAAGCTCACCGAGGAGTTTTTCTTTTGTCGCATTCGGGCTCTGATGTTTGTTGTTTTTGCTTATTGTTTCATATTCTGCGCGCCCCTTTGAGGCTTTAATTTGACTTTGAATGAAGAATTATTTCAGAGACAAAGAACAAATAAATGAAGACAAATGTGCAGGAGGAACCTCTATATCAGCAGACTGAACAAGTTTTAATAAAAGGCCAATTTTGGAAAACCAAATTAATGTATCAGTATAAACTACTGTGAATCAGAACACTATGTACATCTGCAAACGCATACTTCTCTGAGTATATCTCATTTATGTCGCATCACTGCTTTTAAGCCTTGAATCGAAATGCCTCTGTGTGCTTCCTTCCCGACACGTCAGACCGTTTCTGTGAAGAAAATGAAAGCAGACGAGATCAGCAGCCTGTTAGACTCTCTCGGTTTCTACAAGAGGTCCCAGAAAGGGGAAGAGGTGCCAGAGGAGTTCCAGCATTTCCCCCTGCGCGCCCCCAGGGACGAGCTGTGACGACACCTTGTGGCCAAACTCTGCTGCTGCACCCCAGCCACAATAATGACGAGTGGGGCCCCAAGGCCAAAATGATAAGCCAGGCACCACTCCGAGGACTCGCTGGCTGGCTGTGGCACGCAGCGTCTTAGTCATTGCTGTGTCACTTTGTTTTTGTTCTAAATTTAAATAAAAAGCCTGGAAAATACCACCAGTGAATAACTGTGAATGAGTCAATTGTTGCATTTAATGTGAATGATGCTTAAGTGTAATGCAGGGTCATGTGGAAAGGTATGTAATAAAACAAAGCAAAAAAGAGCTTGCACACACTGAGAGCAGAAAAGAGTTTTATTTATTTTTATTGTGTTTTAAACAATAGATATGTATTGTGTAAAATTAGGGATTTCTTGACGTGCATTGTTTTGGTATACATTTGGGTCCTATTGTGTCTCTTCAGACCTTAAATATCTGTTAAACTCTGTAATTAGATAAAGAAATTTACTGAGCATCATAAATGGCCACTAAACTTACTAACAAACTGCCATGCTGCTGCCTCAGCCTAATCCTCAGCCCGCCTCCTTCACCGTAATCTGATTAGCAGCATAGTCTGCCAGCATGCGCCTGTGTGTGTCCATTTGTATCTGTGCCTTCATGCATTTGTGTATTTGTGTGATTTAACACAACAAGGATTAGCAGCAGGCACAGAGACAAAAAAAAAACTGTTTTGGACCGTTACACTTCCTGACTCCTTGGCTTGGTCATGGTAACCGGCTCTACCCACAATGCCTGTCTTTTACTCACCTGTTCCCGAGAACCTGCAGATGGGTCTGGCCTATATGGGAGGCTCTGTGTTCACCAACAACCGGACAGCGGACAGCGACTTCACCCGGGAGCAGGAGGACACGTCTGGTTGGTTATTGACTGCACTGATTTTTAAGAGCTTTATCATATTTAAAGAGTTTACCGATGTGAGGTAACACGTTAGAATACTTTATTATATAGTAGTGTCACCACACAGGGGAAATATATGATCATGTGTAACTGTAACTAATTCTGACGTTATATAATTGACTGTGAGCAGTGGGCAATATAATATGAACACTACAAAAAAAAAAAAAACGTACTTGTTATTTTATGCATCTTCTGTATATCTAACTCTGGTCGATATTTTCATATTATCTGGAACTCATAGACCAAGCAGAACAATTAACTAATAAAAAAATAATAATAATAATTCTTTTTTGTGTATTTGTGTGTATTTCTTGAAGTGGTCAACGAGGTGGTTTCTCACCTCCCCCTGCAGATGCTGCTGTACTTCAACATGTTTTATTTTCCCTGTTGGTGGTTCTCTGCTGTTTTCATGCTGGAAGTGAAGGTTAGTTAGTCTACATGTTTGCGGAATAGAGCCTTCATGTTTATAGTTGTTCTCACTTTGCTTCTCTTGGTCCATAGCAGGAATACAGATGTACAAATATGTACAAAGGAAGTCTCAAGGATGGATAAGCAGCTCATTCAGTGGACAGTTTTTATGACCTGCCACACTGCATCATTACTCTCAAACAGACAGTAAAACACTGAAATCAAAAGAAGGTTTAAAGTGGATACTGAGAGTAACACATGGTGCAGTAAAGCTAATATAAAAGGAAACCTCAAACATTAAAAAAATAATAATTATGGACAGTTTTATGTACTCAAAAGTAGTAGAAGACACCTTAAAATGAAAAAAAGGAAACTTCTCAGATCTCACCAGAAAGCAAAACACAGTACACTGCTTCACTTCTCACTGAGAGTTTGTCACCTTAAACATATTTGAAATTTAAAGACTTTATTGTTGTGCCATAGTTTTATCTGTGGTTTTTAGGCCTTTAGTCAGCTAAGCAGTAAACAGTTTGAAGTCCTGTGAGCAGCAAGTAAAAAGAAAAATGTTTTCATACCTTCCTGACATGCCGGCTCTGCTTTATTTCCAGTTCTATTATCTTCCTGGGTACTACCAGGCTCTGCTTATAACCGGGATGATCCTCCTCACGGTCATTGAAGTGGTCCGACTTTATCTGGGCTACATTGGCAACCTTAGAGAAAAGGTAATTCAAACCAACATCCTCTCTGAAGCCTGATGCAGACGTCCTTTATGGATCCGTCTCCTGCATAACACAGCAGAGGAAGTGGCTGCTCAAGTATTCTGCCTGCGTGCATAAACAATCAGTTCTTGGCTACAACTGTCTGTTGAGTGTGAGAGTGTGTGTGTGTGTGTGTGTGTGTGTGTGTGTGTGTGTGTGTGTGTGTGTGTGTGTGCTTTCATGTGGATACAACCAATGCGTTTGATGCCTGACTGCTCTATCTTTACATCGCTTCTATCCACCAACCCAAGTTCTCTCTCTCTCTCTCTCTCTCTCTATCCCTGTCATCAGGTGCCAGAGCTGGCAGCCTTCTGGCTCCTGTCTTTCATGTTCCAGCTGCCAGTGTTGCTGTTCTTCCTGACCGATGAAGGAATTATCATCCTGCCTCTGGAGAGGGCCGTCCACTCCCTCTACCTTGCCTTCCTGCTCGCCCAGATCTTTGCCTCCTTTCTGGCGCTCAGGACCATGACTCGAAAGCTCACCCTGCTCTTCCATTTGCGCCAGTTCGGCAAGGTGGAGAGCTTCCGCCATGCAGGGATGAGCCCTGTCTATGGGCTTCCCTACCACCGCAGTGTGCTGCCCATGTCCCCCACCCACGACATGTACCATTAAATTAAAAATTCATTTTCAGTTCTTCAGTTTTCATTTTTCCAAGGCATTCTAATCTACAATATTTGCCTGTGCTTACTGTTCATTCAGCTTCATTATAAGCTTTAATTTTCCCAGAATGACAGATAATGAAAGTTTATTACTTTCTAACTCTAACTCTCACTCTAAGTATTGAAATACAAGTATTTTGTAAAAACTGTGTTGTGTCTTTCTACATGCATTGTGAATGCATTGTATTCTGGTCTTTCTTCTGTATGTGCCACGTCTTCTGCAAGATTTCTGATCACTGGTGTTAAATGACAGCTCTGGAAAGAGCTCTCTGGTCTTTGATTTAAAAAGAACATGGATGCCAAATACTGACATGCACATGATGTTTTAGAAAAATGAAAAATGCCACTTTAGCCCCACTCTAAATGTCAAAGCTTGATTCCATGTCAGTGTTATAGAGTAAAATGTGGCATCAAACAACAAAATGGGTGCAGAAATACAAAGCAGTGCATTACCAGTGTCTGCTTGTGTTGTCTGTGAGTGTTTCATTTCCTTCTCTTCTTTAATGATGAAGGATGATGGAGGCTGGCGTGTTGGTGGAGCAGAATAGTTTTTGCAGAGGTAGATTAAATTTTTCCCCATGAGACAAGATTAGGGTTTCCCACTTATAAAGCAACTTGTTGTTTTGTTTCTGGAAGGAACATGGTGCGACTTAAATTCAGTTTTTTCAAATTCATCTTTAAGCCGTTCCACATAATATTATAACATTACTGTGACTTTTTGATAAGTGAGATGCAGGGATGTAATTTCTTAAGGCTTGTGAAAGTAAAAAAGTTCAGATCCAAGTGCAGTAGAATTGTGTTAAATATTTATGACCACACAGTGGCAGTCAGCGACCAAAAGAAGGAGAGGGAGCGTTTGACAGTGCTGCAAAGTCCAATGAGAACAGATTATGATGCAGCACATGTCCTGATCAGGAAACCCTTTAGCAGCAGAATAAAGGTTAGGCATGTCCACACTTGAATATGATGTATTATACTGTATGATAAACTCCAGGTTGTGTCTACAGGGAAATAAATGTCATATTTTGTTGTCTACACCTCTTTTTTCTCTGTTCGAACATAGACTGTAGCCACTAAAGATGTCATACTTGTTCCACAACAAGCTTAAAGCCACTATTCGGTGCTCTGTTATATTTTTTGCTGTCGAGAAATTATTTAGAGTCTGCCGCACTGAGTTGTCAACAAACTGGTTATGTGAGAGACACAGTTTCTGGGATAAAACGTGCTTATTCCGCTCTACTTTACATTCAGAATACAACAAGCTGCAGTGGTGCTGCACTTTCCATGGAGAGCAAAAAATGGAAAGAGAATCACATTCAGAGTGGAGGATGTAATCTATGTTCACCAATTTATATGAGTACTCTACACAAATATACCCTAAAACATGAGGTCACGTTACTGCTGCAAAGAAAAAACTGTTTCATCTGTTTCATTTCTATGCTTCTAAAATCTCACCATTTTTTATCTTGATTTGATGAGCACCCAGCTGAATGATCCCAGTATCCTTCAGCTACTCTTAAAATGCTCCACATGTCTTTAGTTGTACCTGTGTGACCTTGTGGTGGAAGCCACCAGTGCTGGTGACAGAGCAGGTGGGTCTGGTGCTTCTTGCACAAATGAACTGTAGAATGAAACAAATCAACAGATATTAAGAGTGAGAAATGGATGTTTTTTTTTTAAATGCTGTGTAATTTATGTGATTTACATCAAGAGAGTACACCCTCATGCTACGGCATTTATAAATCTTTACATTAGTTCTATAGTTTTTGTTGTGCCATTTTCTGGGAAAATAAATAAATATCTATGCAAACACAAAAAAAACATTTCTATATCTGATCAGAGGGATCTTGAGCTAAAGATCAAGGCCAGTGTGTTAAAATGAGCCGCACACCTGCTAGTAGTGCTAGCTAGTTTTGACTCATACGGTTATTGTGGACTACAGTGAACTGGGAGTTCTCATTGGACTCTCTTATCTTCTTTTCTCATCAGATACAAATGGCATGACTGGGTATTTCAGCTGGATTTCAACGGCAAAGAAAAAACACCTGTGCACCATTTCAAAATCTCTGTGAATGTGAAGTGGATTTAAAGGAGCATCAGCATCATTTTCTCAAAGGATTGCTAAAAAAAATTATCAATTTTTTTCTGATGGTTGTGTTGTATTTTTGGTAGTAAATAAATCATTAGTTTAGCCCCTGTCTCCTCTTTAGGTCTCTTCCTCAGTTAATCAACTGATTTTGTTCACCTGCCTGCCCACCTGCATTCATTAGCTCCACTTAGTTCATATGCAGAGGGTGTTTTTCAGTTGCTGTTTTTTCTTCTCAGATCTGTTTGTTGCTGCTGTTTCTGATAATTATTCTGTTTTGTAGCTATCATCGCCATCATAAAGAAACCATGAATGCAGAAAATAGGTTTCACAATGATAAAGATTTCCTTTCAAATAAATCATTTGATGCTTCCTGAATCGGATTAGATTTAAAAGACAATCTACCGTTTTACTTTACACTTCATCAAATTTGGTTTACAGCACATAAGAGATAAGAGACCTGTTTGTCTTTTTCTGACTCATGTTTCAGTGCAAAGAGAGCTAAAGCTGCTTCATAATGGCAGATGTTCGGACAAGTGAAAAGTCACTTTCACATGTTTATCTTCTTCAGTTAAGCCAAAGAGAAAACAAACACATGCAGACAGACGCTGACAAAAGGAGGCAAAACTATGAAAACAGCATCTCTTCTGAGGCTGCAGGCATCGGGTAGAGCAATGATCCTCTCAACCTTTTTCTCATTTGTTGCCAGTAATTACTCCAAGGAGTCCCAATTAATCTTATTGTCATGTATTGATTTGTTGGAAATGCCACACAGAGCATTTTTCAATATTTTGTCTCTTTTTTCCCCCCCTTCTGTCTAATAATTTCTATGGTCAACAGAAATCCACTGATCATATATCGAAAGAGAAAAACAGTCTCGGTGTCGAGCTATATCTTTCTCTGGGTGACATTAGTCTGATGTATCCTGGCATTGCTTTCACACTCCACGCTCTCCAGAGGGTACTGCGTGTTCACCATGACGCTTTGACTCCTCCAGCCTCTCCCGTCTCCAGTTTTAATACATATGAACTCTATTAGGTTCTGAAGAGGAGAAAGATTAACCAGCTGGTGGTGGAAAAAGGGAATAGAAATTCCCCCCGGATACACAGTGGTCACAACTAAAGCAGCTCTTTGCACCTTTCGCCTCATCAAATTGCTTTTCTTTGGTTGGAGTGTGGTGAATAATAGCCTCGGATAATCTGGGGACATGATGTTCTCTATCTCACTAAACATATTGTTTCCCTCATGTGTCTTCCATCCCTTTTGAAAATGTACTCCCGCAACTTCCAAACATCTTTTCCACGATGCAGCGGCATATAGCGCGGCATCAGCCGGGCCTCGGCAAGTCTGTCATCACCTTAATTATGATTGGGTACAGCTCAGAGGTAATCACAAAATGTGACTGACGAGGCTGCGCTAAGCACCGGGAGGCGGGAGGCAATATCCAAGACATCACAGCGACATCCTCATCTCTTATTTCAGTAATCCCTCGTGGTGGAGAGCTCACCGGACCTGCCAAGGCGCCTGGAAATGTTCCCATCCCCTTAATCCCAGGTGGTTAAACAGCAAGCTTTACAAGCCTCGCAAACTATCGTAGTTCATCTCCATTCAAAAACTGTTATGACATGTTGCTAATATGTACTATGATTATTAATTAAAGGCTTGCTTCACATAAATGACAACATTTTCTCACTTTTTAAGATGAAGCCTGGTGGGGGTCTATCCCATCAAACAAAACAAGCCAAAACTGAGCAATTCTACAAGTATTTAACTGTATAGTAGCTCGTTTCCCTGTACCACAGTGAAGCAATGCAGTCCCAAAACGTTTTAAAAAACCATAAAGCGATGTTGCGGAGAAACATGTTTTGAAATTTTGCACTTTAAATAAAATGAATTAGAATTTTGAATTCAAATAAAGAGCCACTGAAACATGGGAAATAGTCATGGAGGTCTAAACGTATTTAAACAATATTGGTCTTTCATGGGATTTTCTGAAAATGACTACATGCAGATGATCCTTTCACCATTTACTCTTGTGTTAGGTGCCCAGGTTTTGAAGCATGTCTGCACTTATGTCAGCACATTACATTTTTTTAACCTGGTCTTTGAAGTCTCTTTCCCATTTAATCAACTGATTTTGTTCACCTGCCTGACCAGTTGCACCTCATCCCTCATTAGTTCTTCAGTACTACTTACAACAGAGCAAATAGACACAGCAGGGACTCTCATTGCCGTGAGCACCACAATTAATATTCTATTCACATTTATTGTATTTAAGTCAAAATACTAGGGACAGATATCTAAAAAATGTGTGCTCAGATACTTATTTTGTTGCTGTTAGATTTCATTAGACCACATCTTTTTGATTAGGTAGAACTTTTTAAGCCTCTCTTTCCTCCCCTACACACACTACTACCAGAATTAACCAAAACCTCCAAATCCAAGATTGCATCATTCATCCATGCATAATTTAATGCATGTTTTGAAACTTTTTACTCTTACTTTCTAAAGTATGGTTGAGAATGAGGTAATAGTGTGTAAATTAACTGTAGTCAAAGAATAGTTAGGATTTGGTAGCTGAAACACACAGTTTTGAGATTAGGAAAAGATCATGATTAGAGTCAATAAAGACCTAAATGTTAATTGCGGGTCTGTAAAAGGAGGCCAAAATCTGGTCATCTGCACACAAAAATTGAAAAGTCGACATAATTAATCAAGTGCACAGTCATCCAAAACACATCAATTTATTCTTAACATGAAGTTTTTAATTGTGCAAACTAACGAGGTGACAAAAGGGGGTTCCTTGTAATTTGAGTGAACCAGACCTTTTAGTAATCTCAATCTGCTTAGCCAGTAAAGAAACTCATTAAATCAGAAACACATCCGCAAGTGACCCAACTCTGCAGGCCCCTGCTTTTCCTCCATAACCTGTTTCCATTAGCAACTGAAGGAAAATACTTCCAAGAACGTAGCGCGAGCCTCGGTCGAGAAGGCCTGCAGGGAGTGTCAAGCTGTGAGCCTGCCGCCAAATCCTCTGGGACATTGTTCAATCTTTCTAACTCATTTCCCCAGATATGGCTGACAGAATAGGACTTGGCATCTGCAAAGAAATGGCTGCATGATAGTGGATTGGAACACATGTATGGCTCCATCATTTGATGCCATGACCTAAGTGCTTCTCCCCATTCAAATCAGAGCGAGCGGAAGTGCCTTTTATAGGTATGGCATACATATTGCCCAATTACTGGCTCTAAATGATATTGGGCCATGAAATTCAAATCTCATTCATAAGCCACTTATATTGTCTCCACTTTTACAGCCAGCAGGTTCTGTAGGAAATGTGACATCATACTGGCAGGCAGGGAATATTGAAACCCGGACTGAAATTGGTAGCTGGATATTTTCAATTTGGGTCTGATTACCTGGGTGAAAGGGAAAGGCAAAGCAATTCACTTCTCCTGGTGCTTTAAGTGTCCACTCACCAATACTGTACAGATGAATATTTTATCAGGACCAACAATATTAAATCTGCAGTGCTTGGTGACACAGGAGAACATACTGCCGTCAGAGCAAACCACATAAAAGCTATTTAGATTTTGCTGTTGTGTTTTTGCTATGATTTGAAAGCATGTTGAGTGAAGCCATTTGCATGTTACCTGATTTTGCTCTTCACATGATGACAACATACAAACAATCCTAAGTACACAACTAGTAATGATAATAGCCATATATTGTATTTGCTTTGTTACAGTACACATATCATATTATTCCCAAAGGTCAGGTACTTTGTACATGTAAACGATTGCCTATGAAGTTGGAATGAAATATTTTTCACCTCTTCTCATGAGGTGATTGTGACAATGTGATTTATTCTTGAAAGAAAGTGTCTATCATCTCAAAACTTTATTAATCAGTCTCTCCCAAACATATCACAGTGATGCTTTATCGATCAAGAATAAATCACATTGTCACAATGTCATGAGAAGATGCAAAAGATATTTTATTCCAACTTTATGGGCAAAAAAATGACAGTACAACAAAATCACAGAGCAACAAAACTCCTTCATTTAGACCTTTAAAAGAGTTGAGATTGCTGTACACAACTCTTTACAGTGGAGTGCGTTAATTATATATGGTTTGTCAAAGTCTTGCTTCTCTCAAAGCATTGTTGGTCAGTCGTGAACTCTGGTGTAACATGTTTTTCCCCTGCTGCTGGGAGCCAGGCTGTTGGTCTCTGAAAGAAGAATAGTCTTACTGCGTTTAATATGTACCCAAGACTCAAGTATTGATTGATTTTGTGTGGATTATCCTTGTCAAACAAAGTGAACTGAATTTAAATTGTACCACAACTCTAAGCAAGTGAGGAAACAACTTTAGTACATCCTATCTCTTCTGTGTATTGAACGTAATCCAGTTACCAGTCTCTGATAAAGATGGGTGACAAATTAAAGGAAAATCCTGAATCCTTGACCCTAAGAGCGAGGACATCTGATAGAGATCCAAGGGACTGCAGAGTATCGATATCAAGGCACATTGAAGCTGTTTTGGCAGTGCATGTTGGCCCAATACCTTACTAAGACACATTTATTTTGTTACTTCCTTTCATTTGTCACCTGTCTCTATGTTATCAGTCCAAGCCTGTGAAAAATGACATGTATGAGTAAAGAAATGAAATGCATCATGCAGCTGGGGCTGCACAGTGCGTCCCATGAAAAAGGAAACAGTTTTAGGCAAAACTGAAACATCTTTGTCCAATCTGGCCACCACTATCATCTTTTCCTCATAGAAAAATCTAACCATGATTCTTGCCAGCAAATATAGTCCCTCCATCCATCTATCCAGCCAACATTAGAAGTTGTAAATCCACCACTATTATAGATAAATTTTAACTACCGAATAAAGCCATCCATCTGCCTGTCATATCCCTTGGCTTTAGTGAATTATACGTGTAACAGTTGTTAATGTAATAATGTCGGCAAAACACGGCCTGAAATACAGAAGTAGTATAGTATAAAATCAAAGTAGTATTCAAAGGCTGGAATACAGAAGAAAATTGAATGGTGAATATTAAGCTTATAGTCCCTCAGTTAGGACATTTACAGTAGTTTATCAAAGTGAGATGCATAAAGAAACTTAACGAAGAGAAAAGCATCTCATCTCCTGTTAAATAGGATCCAGTGGAGCTGCTCTTTGCCTGAGTAAAACACTGATATTAGTGATCACTGGCGGCAAAAGGGATAGATAAGGAACAAAACACTGCTTGAAAATCTGCGACCAAGCATTTCATTGAAAAAAGAAACCTCGGTTTTCGTCTCTTCTAAAGTTCAGTCTATAAATGAAGAGGTCGTACTCGAGCAGGTGTGAATTATAGTTTAGCCATTTGCAGCATCTGACCAAAGGGTCTGTCATCGAGCGAGCAGGTGGGGGTTAATCACCTCTCAAGGGCACTTCCACTTGATGTCTGTTTGATCTTGGGAACCTTGATTGCAGGGACTGAGCACATGTCTTTCATCACGTCAGATCACCGAGATCATAAAGAAACAGAGATGCTGCTGGGAGGCTTCACTATAGTATACACATATAGTTATGTCATTTCTTTCCTGCATTGAACTGCTGATCAAGCACAGTGACAAGGTACTGCTTTTGCAAAATGATTCTGGTGAGAATAGAAGTGCAATAAATAAAGTTTTACTGGCCCCTCCTTAAACCGCCACATTCCCGAGGAGATCCTCAAAGGAATATTCGAGGATCTCCCCAATGCCACCGACATGCCTTCCACTGAGTGACTCAGTGACTTTGTGTGTGAGAGTTATGTGACTTTTGCTTTGCAGCTCATAGTGGTCTCACACTCTGTTAGCTCAGATTCA
Organism: Terapon puta; assembly: GCA_028564955.1. Taxonomy (NCBI): domain Eukaryota; kingdom Metazoa; phylum Chordata; class Actinopteri; order Centrarchiformes; family Terapontidae; genus Terapon; species Terapon puta. Next base: position 14,275,159 of record JAOXYL010000086.1, on the reverse strand, counting down.
GGTTGACTCAACCAGCTGCAGAAACATGGAAAAATGTGTTGAAATAAATAACTGGTATTAAGAATCTGTGATTTTGGAGTGGACACTTAGAAATCCATTTCTTTATTGTGTATTGCTTCTTTTTCAGGTGTCTCACCATAGACTACTTTGGGAGTTGTTAATTTTGCTTGGACAGGATAGTTAGAAGGTCAAAAATAAATTTTCAGTCAGTTCTTGAATCAGCAGCACATTATTTCACATTCTGAGCAAAGTTGGACGTCTTCAATTAAAATCTCCAGCCATTTATGGCTTTTGATTAATGCTTTCTTTGTTCTCAAAAGAAATCTTTGATGATATGACTGTGAATATGAATATAAAAGCTCATTTGGGCTGTTCTATTAAACAGCAGAGCTGCAGAGTCCCACTTCCAAGCTGTGATGAAGAGTCGCAGGCCTGCCAGCAGTTTGATTCAGACAAGGACTCAGATATCCATTTGAGGTGTGTTCTGACAAAACTATTAAAGCCTTTGGTATGTGCGATTCCAGGAGGATAAGAACAGTTGTGCTAATTGATCATTGGGAGTATGTGGCGTTTGCAAAAACACAAAAATTGTAATTAATGTTGGATTGATAATTTATTCAGGCAAAACATGACTTATTATCGGCAAATTCCCAGATAAGTACTCTCGCATATGCTCCATTTTCTTGATGTTCTGATGTGTTTGTGTTTTTTTTTTGTTTTTTTTTTCGGGGGCAGCAACAGCAGAAACTGAAGCCATTGAGCCTCTGAGAATTCTCCACAGGCGCTTATGGGAAAACATGTTTTAACTGTGATAGTTAGCCGGATGATCGAGCTGCCTCCAAGCTGACAAGCAGTCAGGGGGAAACATGGTGGAGAGTGATGCCAGGCTTCTAGGAGAAAAAAAACAACCTAATAACTACTTTCCAGTCTGACAATTCTTAATGTGAAGCCCAGCAAGTCAAAGAGATAAAAAGCAGAAAGCAGTTTGACATAGATTGACATGAAGTAGTTTTGATTTAGATTTAGAGATAAAAACAGAAAAAAAGATATAACTCAGATCTCATAGAAAAACATTCATTATTTATTTATTCAGGCTGTATAGTTTTGAAAAACAATGTGGGTTGTTGTTGTCACCAGTGTTGTTATTAATATTATTAATATTAAGATTAAAATTAAGCTAAGTGTATTTTAACCATAAAAATGCCAAATGGGGAAAAAAAATATTGTATTGATATTCGCTGGCTATTAACCTCTTTAAAGCCTTCCAGTGGATGCACCTTAACCATCTGATGCATATTCTTAATGCTCTGCTTAGTATTTTCTACCCATGGGCCACTAGAGGACTCCTGGGGAGAGAGCAGCTTCAATTCAATTAAAACTGGAAGTTCGGTGACTCCTGATCCAATCAAGCCCTTGGCTCCGGTCCATGACCATGAAGTGAATGATAATGCCATCGAAGACAATTGCGGGGACGAAAAGAAACATGACACACTGGAATCTGGCAGGCAGGATCATGATGATAATTTTTAACGCTGAGATGCATATAAAAAATAAGAAATAAAAAAAAAAACCAGCAAGACAGAGAACTGTTTGTAAGTGATCGGAGCTCGATGTCAGATGTCTAGAGACTGCAATGACGATGCTTCAGATTGAATGCTGGAGGGAAAGGTTGAGGAGGGGAGAAAAAAACCTTTCCCCAGCCCTGCCGCACTGCTCCGCCAGTCTGATGGAGAAAAGAAATGCAACATTAACTGATGGCAGAAAGAAAAATGGCACAGATTACGAACATTTTAGTATTCATTGTGTGACTAATGATATAGACATATAGACAGACAGCTGGGAACAGTCTCGGGTAATCCAACTTTACATAGTGTGACTGCCTGTTTGTGTAGTTGTTCAGGACTGGGGTTGCTATTGAGGTTCGAGTTACCCACTTACCATTGATCCCTAACATTTACAAAGAGATAACAAGATACAATTTAAAAATCAACTACTGATTATACCTCTGCTGCTCAGGCTCAGGTCAGGTGGAGCTAAAGTTGGCTCTATTACGTGGCCAGACACTTCCCCAAACTCTTTTTTTTACATTAAGAATAATAAACATAAATTAAACATAAACATAAAAAACAGGAGTGATATCAGTTAAACACAACACGCAAAAACATGTTCACATAAAATATTAGTGTAGTATGATTATATAAAGGCCATATGTGCAATAATAACTACACATTTGACTTGGTAGAGGGAAAAAACATCTTAAATTATTATCTGTAGTCAATCTGCACTCCTTCACCTCGTGTGACCATCCCCTGCAGCACCACTGCCTGACATCTCTGCAGCACAGCGCAGCCTTCGACTCTGCAGTAGTGGGAGACTCTCTCCCTGCAGAGGGACCTGACAGGGTTGATGGCCACGGGCAGGCAGGGGGTCACGTCTCTGAACAGTGATTTAAGGAATGACAAGCTGCTCGTGAAACCGACTAACCGTGGCCTTTCGCTTCCCGTGACCTTAAGCTTTCAATTAAAAGCTTGTGAAGGTGAAATGATTACGTATTTTCTCAACCAGATTTCATTAGGTCTCACCTTTCAGACATTTCTGGTTTTTATGTGAATGGAAAGTTACAGTACATCACACACACAAACACTGTTGTTCAGGTTTACAACAACTTTATGTAGCTCAGCTGATTGTGCTGCCAGAGTTTTTCACAATATGTTGAAATCATTTGTGAGGTCTTAATTTTCTTTCTCCGGGATGGCATCTTTGGGGGTTCCCCAATGTTTTCTTTTTAATGTACTGATAGGCTTCCAAAATAGACTAGTTTTTAGCTTCAAAATTGTTAATGGAATTTGTGAACCAAAGACTGTACAAAGTGAGCCAAAATATTTAACAACTGCAGCCAAAGTACATCCCATGCTAAATAGGGGCATGACACCTCCATGGAGGTACAAAAACAAAACACTGCCCTTTAGCATCAATCTGTAGTGTTTTATCTCACTGAACAAAACTCCTCCCTCCTGCTTAAATGACAATGCAAGATGCAATTTAGTAACAACTGCTCATGTTGCTAAATGCTGTTGTATAGTGTTGTATTGAAAGGTGACTCACTCTCTGAGCCCATCGCCACTGGTATTATTGGTAGTCTTACAATACCTGACAATTGTGTGTGTTTAAATAATTTGAGGATAACAAGAAAAAAGGACACAATATTTATTAACTTAAATACATGAGAAATTAATTGGACTTCATATAGTTTGTCTTACCTACTCACCTCCCATTGAATAGACTAACTGCAGACTAATTATTTTACTGGTTAGTAGTATTTTGACCTCATACTCCCAGCAGAACTCCACCAGATTTAAAGTTAGGCAGTTCTCAGAGCTAAGCTTTTATAATAATTTAATGCACTGTAGATGCCCAGAGAAATTAAACCATTTGACAATTTTCTTGATTGCAGAATTTCTCCATTTCTCACATCTTAATGATATAGCCAAATAGGACATTCATGATCCAACCCAATCCTTCACTGGGTCTCTGTCCAATTATCCAAATTCAGCAAAGCTCTCTCCCTTAAAAAAGAAATAAATATAAAGCATTAAAAAGATAACTGAATGAATCATAAATAAATCATGAAAGGAAAGGGACTGGTGCAGCTGGCCCAACATCAGCAGCAAGCGCTCCATCTGGTCCCATCATGTCCAGCACCGATGGCATCAAGCCGGTCCCCAGATCCTCGCTCACATAAGCAAAATGGCCGTGACCTAGGGGTCGACTTGAATGACATCTCTTCCTGGCAGGAAATATAACACTGTTTGATTTCCTGGAAGTCTGCTGATTAGTCTTCATCTCCTGGGCTGTGAACATTCTGGACGGGGCTCAGGGAGGGAGGGGGTGGCAGTCTGTGCTGGGCAGACATGTTGTTCCAGTGACTCGAAGTTTCTAAGCGGAAGGCGACTGAAGATGAGCTTCTTTCATGTTGCCATGTAGAAGCCTATTTAAATTTGTTAACATGCAGTTTTGGTTGATGTGCTGTGTATTTCTCAGGAGGATGATCTTCTTATGTTTCATTGTGAGTCACATGAGGAAACACTTGATGATTAACACAAACATTATAATGCATATATATATAATGCATGTTTAAATTGTCTTCAGATAGAAAACGTGGCAACGTTTTGTGCAAATATGACAGCTGACTAATATGTATAAGACTGTTAATGCACCCCAACAAGTTTACCAAGCAATGAACAAATGTTAGCTTTAAGATAGCTAGCAATAGGCTGTGTGTGTGTGTGTGTGTGTGTGTGCACATTACTCATCTTGCAGGAGAATGTGTCTGTTTACAGTCACACTGTGGGGACTCGTCTTCCATCTCGGGGGCAAAATGGTCCCCATGACATAAATCAATCAATTTTCCTGCCTCTCACCTTTTTCCTCTCCTCTCTGTGTGAAGCCAATTCATGAAGCTTCAAGACCGACGTGAATTCTGTGGTCAGTTGGAAACATTTTGAACTCGACGTGATTTCTCATTCCACTCAATTTGCACTCACCCCTGAAATGGCATTTAATCATGTATTTTCCATTGACTTTGCATGCAGCCACATCAGCTCAATGCCCTGTTTGAACGCACAGTTGGACAATATCTGCCTTTAGGTTTGTGGTTGACCTTTAATGAAGACATCAAGTTTAGACAAAACATTTAGATTTATCTAAGAAAATGTTCTCATTTTTGTTTCTATCTCCCTTTTCATAGGGTCTGTTGGGACCAGCTGGCATATCAACAAAGCCTGTTCAGTTCATGGTGCCTTGGTGCCTCACTGTGCCTTGCTGGAACAAACTTGTCAAACCTTTGTTCAACATTGTGCGAAGCTACTTCTTCATTTTGTTCTCAACCACAAAGGAATTGCTTCATCGTTCTCTCTGTTCAACTTTTGGCTGACATGGGGACAGTTTTGTCACTAAGGGGACAAAGTTTGGTGTAACAATATGATAAATATATCTGCAGCAGGTTAAGCAGTGGCCACTTTATATTTCAGATTTGTGGATGAAGCACATAAGCCTTGTGTCTTTGATGAGGAGAAAGTTGAGAGGATCCATTTTCAAGAGATGTGTATTCATTTGTGGCACATAATAGCTTGGGTCAATGCAATTGATCACTCTGAACTTCAGTAATGGTTTCAGTTTTCTGCACCCTTGTTTACTATTCATTATCATGGATGATATAATGACTGGAAAAAAGCTCATTTAAACATTTCTAACTTTGCCCTCGCTGAAGTTTGAGATTGAAAGAATAAATCATTAATAGGCACAGTTTCATCTATGGAGGCTAAACAGGCTCATCAGTAATGGATGCGAAATGTCTCCATTTTTCTGCTGCTGCTGTGAGAACCGGTCCTTTTAATCACTTGCTCTCCGTGGGAAATCATAGTGTGGCCTGATGTGACTGCTAATGTCCCCGTTGAAAACAATATGATCTGATGTCGCAATATGCACTGATACAAATTAATGTACTGCTGTTTAGGGAGAGGTCTCTGCATGTATAGATCACAAACCAGTCATCTGTATGCAGCCAGAGCAGTCCAAATTGATGGTGATTGGCAAACACTACAGACAGCCCCTCGACGATTAACTTAGTTGGATAGTGCAAATGCGTTTAGCACCTTATTGGGAAATGATGATGATCTGTTCTGCTCAGACGCCCAAGAGAGTGCGGAACAGCTGAAAGGACTGGCTGAAATGAAAACGTGCAGCCTTTAATTCTAAGATTGAGCTTCACTCCCAGCCATTACTTTGCAAACATTTGCATGCACACAGAAATACACATTATGCACCTGACTGGCAAACAATCAAGCAATTAGCAATTTAACTTTCAGTGTTTTCCTGCAAGAATATTATTGTCCTCCCATGTGAACATCTTTTCCATTTTAAATATTCTTTTTATGGATTTGCAGATCCCCAGAACAAACTTTTTATATGCTCCTTAATTCGCTCCCCGCCATAAATAAATTTGATTACCACTGGTACTGCACCATATCGGCTTAGCTCTAGTGCTTATTTAGGTATGGTAGAGTGGAAAACATGCTCAATTGCCCGTTTTGTTTGTGCAGCTGTGATGAGATTAACAAAACTTCCTCCAAGGGTTTACATCGCTGGTAGGTATTATCTTGAGTATTTTGGAAACATGGTATGTCCCTTCCCTACCACCCACTGGGGCTCATGCCATCTCTGGATTTCAAGTCATATTAAAAACCATGTCAAACCATGGCTTGTTCTTTTGAGGCAGCATCAAGATATTTTTTTTAAATGAAAAGCCTTTAAGCTTTGCCAAGGAGGGAGATCGTCCCTGGGTGCACGCAGGCACTGGTGATAAGCTGAACTTCAGTGAAAGACCTTTACGGACTGATGCAATAGAGCTCCTCTCTGAAGCCTGCGGTTGAGTAATAAAGTTACCGTGAGTCACTGATCCCACAGAGGAATCTGGGATAAATCTGGCTTTTCTCCTGAAAAAAAAACCACAAAGCTTTTCGACGATGGAGCCCCACCACCACGTGGAAACTGACAAGTGCCTCCTCTTCTCCCATTTTGATTTATGTGTTCGTGCCAAACTTAATTTTCCACCGTCGATTGATCACCAGGTCGCCATGAGCTGGACATTACTCGCTGAGGGCTGTTTTTTTTTTTACTCTAAGGTTTTTACGTAGTGCACACAGAAAAGATGAATGTCATGCCAGTTATTTCCTTTTGATTACCAGTGTTCACCTTGAGGCATTCTGCAGCTGATTAATGTTGAGACAAATGAAATGAAATACTTTTCCAATTTCCTCTCCCTCTGGGAATGACAATACAGTTTTTCATCCTGGCAAGGGCTTGTGTTGCCATTTGGAACCTTGTGGAGCATATCAAGCTGGGAAAATGTAGTAAAGGACACACAAAATAATCATAATTAGCTCATCCATCTGTTTTCTGATAGTGATGTCCTGACAGTGGAATAATGCATGAAAAATATCTCTAAAGGCTGCAATACATTTGTCCCCTTCTGAGCCTCTGGGTTTTCTTTGCTATTGTAAATATCTTATTGATCCATTTACCTAAAAATTTCTCTTGAAGAGATTCAATCAGTAGTTGCAGTTGTCTCTCTCTCTCTCTACGTATTTGTAATGGCTGTCTTGGCATGCTTCCAACATTTCTCTCCTTTTAACCATTTCTACTTGAGGCGTCAGCACCATGCAGCATCAGTTATCATACTGTTGTCTGAATCCGCAGACAGGTTACAGTTGCTGACTCTTAGCAATGCGCATCCATTTTTAAATTTAATATGCAGAATTGACACTCAAGGCATCTGAGGGGCTTGTGTGGCGAAGATAGGGAAAAAATCATCAAAATACAAATATGCAGAAGCTGTGTGATACAGCCGATAGGAAAAGACTGCAATTTAGAAATGGCCTTAGAGGAAAGTTTTTGTTATTTTCCATTAGGTATGGCCATTTTCCATGGTCATATCCTGTTGAACTATCTCTATCAATCGGTTGAAGTGTGTTCAACCCAGGGTAAATATATATTTTGATGTAGTTTGTTTCATTGGGTTTACAGTGATTTGATGTAAAGTCACTTTAATGGAACAATATCTATGTAGATTGTTTAAGCACACAAGAGGGGCATGCTTTTTGAAGAATTACTTGAAAAGCCAAGTCCTTGAGGAATAATGTGCTCATTAAAGGTTACATGTTTCAGATGTTTAAATCAATGACGACCACCCAAATGCGTTTACATTTTGCTTCTACCGAAATTATGTAAGCATTGTCGCATTGTGGAAAATGATCAACCTCCGAAGATTAGTGATTCGACAATTACATCAAAGAGTGCTTAGATTTCTAGCATATTTACTGGTTGGTTTAAACTCATTTTTGGGACACAAACTGTCTGCCTCCTGGCAATTCAAGACACTCCTAATCTCCTCTCACCACCCACTTGCATTTTCTGCAGCTCAAAGATGGAACATGGTGCTGTGAGCAAGAGACCAGCATCACAGCATCAGAGTCATCACAACATTCAACAGTTAAAAAGGTGGAGTGTGTCCTCCTTGAGCTAAAAAAAGCAAATGTACACAAATTATCATCTTGAATCTATTTGTATGTTTATGTATTCCTTATATTTCCCTTTCATTTTTTATTTCCTCTTGGGACAATGCAGGCCACCGTAACTCAGAGTAAAGGCTCAACTGAAGGGAATGCCTCAGTCTTTGATTACTTGATGAACCTTTTGCAATTATGTCAATGTCAACAGTCTTTCTGGGCAAATTCTGGACAACTGTTTACCTCAATTCAACTTGTAATATTTGCACAATGGCAGCAGAAAGCAGCCTGTGTTTATCATTTTCTCTACATCAGCTCCGGAGACCAAATTTTCCGCAAGTTTAATTCAAATTTGCATTAGATTTGAATAGAATTTTGACTAATTTTATTTTTTGATTAAATGTCAAAGTTTTTATTCTCATAAATGACTTGAATGAAAAGTCTCCATTAGACAGCCAGAACAGAACACCCTGACTAACTTTAGTGGACATAAAACATATGAGAGGCAATTTGTCTGGATAAATGTGACTGATTGGCATTTTACTCGGCTAGGCCAAAGAGTATCTCAAAATGCTATAAAGCAATGCATGGATTTAGCGAACCTTAAAAAATCCATTGCTTTTTATGGATTTCAATCTGAAATGCCAGGATGTCATTCAATACAACAAAACTGACAACAAAACTCAGAATTTCAGAGTCATATCAAGCTCCCTGATTGAGGATTTTACTGGTCAAAAATGACTCTACAAACACATACATGGTTGTTATGATTTTATTCATGTGAAATACCATTCCACAGACATAGAAGAACATCGGGTGGAGTCAATGAACAGATATCACATGGTCAATAAATATTTTTGCAAGATCTAAAGACAAGTATCAAAGTACAGTACAATGGAAATAGAACATTCAGTAGACTTTCAACATGTTTGTACTTTTTTTTTTCATTTGTAAAAAGAAAATAAATATTGGTTTGTACATATGCTCTGGTGATAAACGATAAACCTGTGATTGGTGTATTTTTATGTCTATGCAAAATCCCAAAGTGTCTCAAAGAATAAGGCAACAAATCAAATTATTCTAACTTTATTCCCCATGAAAATGTTCCCTTGGTAATGATATAATACAAAACTAATGAGACATTATCATTTGTCAGTCAGTTAATATTCTGTTCCATCACATTCTTGTCACAAAAATAGATACATCTATGGTAAAGTAATTATTTGATGCCTAAACTATTTCTGGAAATGGATGAACAATCATGGCGGTGAGTTGTTGTCGTTGTTGTGCGCTGCAGCACATCTTAAAGTGCAAAATGGAAACAAAGGTATTTGTTAATAAATGGACTTTTTTGCTCTTTTTTTAATTTTCTGAGCATGTTTCCCACAGTTGACACTTTTGACAAATTGCCCGGGTGCATCAGATAATCGTTATCCTGCCTGGCTCAAGGCGATAGGGTCTGCCTCTTGTGTGAGATCCAAGCTAAAAGGGATATTCATAAGATGTGAATTATTTAGATACCTATATTCCAGTGTCTTGTTTTTGAAACGCCTTTTTCTTTTGGCTTTCCAAACATACCCGGCCTTGTCAAATATTCAAATATGGTAAAACAAAAGACTTTATCTTGTTTTACCTTTCAGGTAATGTTTAACATCTGGTTTAGGGTTTCCTCCTAATGGTATTTTTTTCAGTTGTTTACTAAGCTTATGTGGCCCAGTTCTGTTTTCACAGATTCTTGCAAAGCTTTGGTTGAAATTGGTTTATATGTACAAAACACACTGATAGTGACATACCTTACCCAGATGCATGCACAACAATCTAAACTACACCCAATCAAATTCATGTGGTGCTTCAAAGATATTAATGTTTTATTGCAACAGTTTACACCATGGCCCCTGTCAAACTTCTGACACCCTGGTCTCTGCTCATCTGTCTGCTCTTGGTATCTCGCTGAATGAGAGGGCTGTCCTCTTTTTGTCCATCAGAACCAGTGGCTCTGCTGAAGGGCCAAAACCTTAACTTGAAAAGTGCTGTCCTCAACAGTTAGTAGGTCCATCGGTGCTAAAGTTTTTGAAGTTTCATGTCTGTTCAAAGCCTTGTGAGATGTCTATTTTACACACATTTATTGCTCCATAGCAACACATCCAGATGAAAAAGAACTGCGAAAATAAATAAATAAATTTACGAACTAAATACATTCCTGCACATTTGTATCGGCACTATCAACCAGATCAGTTTTGATGCATATTCTTTAAATGGTTGAGTGGCACACATCTTGAAGTTGTTTGCTCTTCGGTGGCAGTGAGAGATGGTCATCAGGTGCCTGGCGAGGCAAAAGGTCCATAGCTTAGCAATCCCGAAAATATTTTTTTTTACGAGCATGTACTAAAGCAGCCCTTCTTTTTCATGCAGTTGTATGCTTAACTTTTGCTGTGATTGCTGATACCCTGCACCACACACAATTGCTCACAGTTGTCATAAAGTAACTGAAAACAGCTCTGTTACACAGTCAAAGTGATTAATACATTGATAAGAACTTTTACAAATGGGTCAAGACAACTGTTTAAATCCATGCATTTCATGCATAGATGATGTTCATCCTCTGAGGCATATAAAGCCCCATTGTGGAGACAGAGAGTCGAGTGTTTACTGCATGTCCAGCCATTTTACAGCCAGTTCCCTGTCCATTCAGACCTCAACCTCCTCCTCCCAAGAGCTGTTAACCTGCTTCTACCCCTGCTCCATCCTTTTCAGGCTGAAGTCCTGCAGCCTGAGAGTGAGTGAGTGAAACAATACACACAATCACATGCACCTCCCTGCAAATGCTTACCTCTTGTTTCTTACCAAGCGATTATTATTCCCACATGTTTTTTTAACTATCTTGCAGCACATACAATATCTCCACAATACTATGCACTCCAGATCTGGCACATAACAATATCTTCCAGCCTCAGGAATACATTTTCTCCATTGTCCCAAGATATTTCACAGATTTCTTTCTACTTGTTTATACTAAACCGCATGGTACACTGGACAAATACAGAATTGGACAGTCACTACACTTCTCTCTATAGCTGCCACCATACTGAATGCAACACTGCTCGAATGCACATAGCTAATGAATACTAAATGTTGTATTACGAAGAGTGATATGTATAGTCAGCTGTCACACCGCTGTCTCTCTGTATGTGAGATCCTGTTGTCCTTGGCATGCTGTCAGCATGTTTCTGACACCAAAACACATTTCCTGCACATGTAGTGTCCTTGGTGACTCCAGTCATATGTTGGCCTGTTTTACAGCTGTGTGATTGTCTGTTGTGGGTTTTTTTTTTCGTCCAGCTTCATCTCCTCAGTCATTTATCTGTAAGGCAGCCTTTAGGTGGTGTTCAAGGCTGGAAATGCCACTACTCCTATTTCATGCCGCTTCGCAGCACCTGATTGGCTGCGATGAGCATGACGCTGATGATGAAAGCAATGGCGAAGGCGCATATCAGGCTCTTGCGCACACAAGTTTGCTTGACTTGCTGCGTCGGGCTGGAACCTGGAGTGGAGGGGGGCGAGTGGGAGAGGAAGAGAAAAGAAATTACCTGGGGTCCATTGAATCAGGTGTTATTTAATGCTTGAAAGATATCTGATAGTAATTTCCAAATGAAAGAGCTCATCGCAAAACCTTACAATTACATGAATACAATTATAAGGGATGAGCACTGCCAAGAAGATTTGTTTTCACACCTGTATGCTGCGTAACTGCATCTAGATTGAAATGTTGATGGGAGTTTTGGAACAACAAACAAATGGATTGGCACCTGACTGGCATGTTAAAGGACGCTCAACAAAACAGCAGCGCTCCAAGAAAAGGTCTGGCGTACCTGCAGAGTCATCTGAAGTTAGAACCAAGGCATGTGAAGCTAAATGAAATGTTCCAATAGAACCTTTAAACTGTGCTTTATTTGGACAGAAAGAAGGTACAGCACATTTTAAAGTGCTTGATCTTATTTTGATTTCTCCTCATCCCTCATAGGTCAAGAATCACCCCTCATGTCTTAAAAGATGCTTTTTCAAACCAAAGAGAAGATTTTCTCTTTGTAAATCAGGGGGCGGTTTAATAATGGCTCCAATGATCATTAAACCTACACAGTAGATATCAAATAAAAAAACAAAGCATCCTCAGTAGCAGTCCCTCTGTAAATGAACCACTGAAGGAAAATTCCACCCTTTGAGACGACAGTTTGCCTCTCCAGCAGATTCCAGCTAATTTGTACTGAAGAGGTGTAATTTACTTTTTTTTGCAGGGAAGATTTTCCCTATACCTGCCTCTTCCAGTCTTTCAGCTTGGGATTTCCTTCATTTCTGACAATGACTTTCAAATGAGCTCCCGAGGATGAGGTTTTCCATTCAGAGCCCGTGTAGGCGGAAGGCGCTTTAACAACATTGTGGTAACTTTTTTGGGAGAGGACCAAGCGAGATGGGGAGAGGGAGCATTTGCCATTTGCTGTGCACAGTTGCTCAAATTACAAAACAGCTGCCTAAAGAGGGCACAGCATTTCATACACTGCAGATAACTGACTGGAGTACATTATGATCTATTGAGGCCACTGATGGGAGAAATTGGTATTGCTGCTGTTTCAGCGATGCACTTCCCCCTGTGTGATTGCTGGATTATGGCGCAAAATGATGAAACTGGAAAGAAGTTGTGACTGTGAGCAATTTGTACGGCTCAAATCCATAATGTGGTGATTGGAGGGAAAAAAAGCACACTTTCTGCTAATTCACTGTCATTGGGATGTGGAGAAAACTATTGACGTCACCATATTTCACCATCGAATATTAAAGAGGGGTGCATACTATCATCAATTCCATTGGTACTATATCATCACATATGGTGGCTTGTAACATCCAAACCATCTTTCAAACACATAACTAGAAGCTATATGGTCTTAGATATTGCTTTAAGTAGACATAATAATTGCAACTTGTTTTTAAAGGGTCATTTCACAATATCCTCCGCGTCATAAATCACTCACTTGCCCCTGGTTGCATCTTGCCTTAGATATCCACTTCTAGCAATTAATATAATGAAAGTACATGAGGGTTGTTTGTAGTGTCAGTAGCCTAGATAAAATCAATAAAAATGTTACAGCAGCCTGGTCTTTAAGATGTGTACACTATCCAACCTTTCTGCATGCCATACATTTATCTTTCACACCAGGGTATACTGAGAGTATCTCTACTGCCACTTTCAAATGCCTCTTAAATTTGACAAACAACAAATATTTAAAATAAAATGTCTATGAAAACTAGGCAATATGTTGCTTCATGGGCAAAATCTGTTCATAGCTAGATCTCTGGAGAGCCAGGATATCAATCTGTGACAGGTATGTGAATTATGTTATACACCCAGGTGCAAAATTGTTCCAGAAATGCAAATTACATCATAAACAGAAGAAGGATGCTGCTGAAGGATGGGAGGATCTTACTTACTGTCTATATCCACCTGGCAGTCTTCTGGGTTCTCTATGTGGTTCTCCTCAGTCATGATGATGTTCTCAATGTCCTTCATGGAAAGGTGATCGCAGAAGGTGTCATACAGAAGCCTCTTCAGCTCTTCGACCGTTAACTTCTGCATGTCACACTGGAGATACACACACACACAACTGAACATTAACATTATACACATAACTGGACATTGACAACACAGGCTGATGGCCATAATACTACAATCACACATACACACAAATACAAAAACAGGCATTCACACACATGCACAGTATGCATGTGCACACATAGTCATAAAAAGAATAATAAATATAGCATCCCTCCAGGTGAATGTCCTACTGGACAATTAAGCCATGTGGCGAGCCCCTTTTTGAGCCAGACCACAGTGTAGGGGCCAAAATGTGTGTGTGCATTATCCGTGCTGTTTATTTGTTTTGATCACCCGTTTGCAGGTCACCTTGTACTTCCGGTAATTAGTGCAGGGGGTGGAGTCGCACCTTATTTTACCTGTGCCCTTGGTGGCGGGAGTTTTTTGGGAATAAAGAGAGTGACAGGTTCCGATATTTTCTGTTGACCTTGCCTCTTAATTTGTTGTTATTCTTTTTGGTTAACAAACATCATAAACTTCTACCATGGACTTTGAATTTTCTTCTTGGACATGAGTCAAAGTAAGGAGCCGACTCAGCCTCTTAGCGGCCTTGAAAATGGAAAATAGGTGCTACACGCAGCACAGTGGAAAATGTAACTTTATTCAGAATTTCAGTCGTGACAAATACTAATGTGTTCTGCAAGAATGACTGAGTTTGTTTGCTTATGTGAAAGTAGCAATAAAG
>JAOXYL010000086.1:14187211-14217157 GCA_028564955.1 Terapon puta | reverse complement strand
TGCGTGTGCGCGTTTGTGTATGTAAACAAGATGAAGTAGAATTTATTTTCCCCGTCGACTGATGAGCGTGATAAAAACCCCTATCTCTGCTGGCCACACAGCAAAAGTAATGGACTATCAGTGGTAAATAATAAGATATTGATTGATAAAATACCTATCATCACCTCCTCTCTCGTATTTTCTGTGCACATAAATACACAGTTTGTGGAACACGGTATCTGCCTCATCTGCTTCAGGGTGCACTCTCCCCCTCCCTCGCTAATTCATTAACGTGTGCGTGTGTGTCTGTGTGTATGTGTGTGTGTGTGCACGCCCGTGTCCTTTATGTCTGGGGATTTGGATGGAAAATCCCCATATCTGACAGTAGAGTCCATTAAGATTCAGCACAACACGCCAGTTGAGGTTTCACTCGAGGGTGGAGGGGGTATTCTCTTGCTTTACACACACACTCACACACTCTCTCTCTATTTCTCTCTTTTTTTCCCCCTTGCCTGTCTCCCTTCTCCCTCGTATTAGATACACACTGAGTTGAATACACACACACACATACACACATACACACCAGTCATCTTTTTGCCTGTCTTCTACAGCTACACCCCACCTTAAGGTGATGTTTCTGCACCCCTGTCTTTATCTCTCTCTGTCTCCCCTTTTTCCCCTCCTCACTCCCTCTCTCTCGCTCTCTCTATCTGCAACATACTTGGTCCCAGACTGTCAGCTGAGCTGCAATGGTACTGCGGCAGTCCACTTCAAAAAACTCTTCACCTGGGGAGGAGCGTGTTACCCAAAAAAAAAAAAAAACCCTGGAGGAATAGTAGAGATCGCACTACTGTGGAATAAACCAGAATATGATACTGTGGAAAGAAAAAAACAGATGAGAATGCAGGGCATTTAGAGTTTGTCCAATTCATCTTTATATTCAGTATCAAAGTGTGAGCCAATGCATTTCAGAAATGTTTTTTGTTTTTATGTCTAAAACCCAACATAATACAATTACACTGTGGACATGATCTGTAGCAAAATCTGTCTTCACTCTTACAATTCTTTTGGAGGAAGTACAGACAATGAACTTCCTCACAGCTCTGCTTTGGATGCTGCCTAATTTTAACACTTTCTCAATTCAGTCAAAAGCTCAATTGACCGTGTCTGCCTGTTGCGTTAAAATGTACAACCAACACAAAGCAAGCAGCCTATGATATTATGGACAAAAAGCAGAAAATGTTGTGCGACATCCCCTTCAATTCAAACGATTACCTTGACACGAAGACCATGGCTGCGACCAATCAAAGAGGCAGGGCAGGTGAGGTAAAAACACACAGTCTGCAACAGGTAGACAGTCAGCAGGAGCAAACAAGTCCAAAAGCAGAGGATGGGATCATAAGCATGTAGGTAGATTGACGCCTGGACAACTGAGGGGTGATTTATATTTTTCATTTCAGGCTTCCTGTATCCAGATGAGACTTTATCTGATTTGAACGTGACCCATCTTCTTCTTGGATGCATTTACAAATAGCATTTTTGACATCAGATGGATATCTGATGTGCCCAAGATGCATTAAATGGCTCGGGGTAAATGGGCTCATAGAGCAGTATAGATAGCATAGTATATACGCACCTGTATTACAGCATATACACTACTGTAGGTGGGGCGAGGGAATGAGGGGCATTCATCTTCACAAGTTGGTGACATAAACTCGAGCTGCATCTCTGTGTGCACTGCTACAGATCATGCTGTGATAATGTATGAAGAGAAGAGCACAAATTAGCAGAGGTGATACAAGATTTCCCTCAAAAATATAACAGAGGAATAAACTGAATATTTAACGCATGCAGGGGTGTAGAACCTAATTACAGGTTTTCGGGATTTTATGCAGCCACGGTAACATCTTTTATGTAGATTAGGGTCAAAGCACTACATTTGGTTTTAAGCGTGTCTCACAGCATGGAACTGTCACTGAGCATTCGCAGAAAAAAATGGACAATTATGGGTGTATCTTCCTCAAAAAGAGCTCTTATTGTGTCTTATTATTTAGTTTTTCCTCAATAGCCATCAATCACACACGCTCCTCATCTTCCTGCGAGACACTCCTCATGAACAAATCTGCATTTCCCAGAGAAATACCCATCACACTGGCACTGTGCTGATACAACAGTGATTTGATCAAATCCAAAAACATTTCAGGCAGTCGTTTAAATATGTCAGTGATTTTCATGCATCAGTGTGTTTAGAGTTTAAGCAAATTTTGACGCAAACCTAATGTGACCTGGATTCTGCCATTTTTCTTTATTCATCACACAAGAGTCATTCCCTCTTCTGATGCCAGATGCTTATGAAAAAGTCAAATCTCAGCTTCGCCTCTGCAACCTAACGCACGCATCTCGCACAGACCGCTGTGAGAAGCAAATTCACGATCAGAGGATATATTACCTCCGAGGGTAACGGTGCCTCATCATTCTCAGGGACACATTCCTTTGATATGCATTTTTCAAGTAAGGCCGATCCCCTTGTTGCCTGAAGTTTTATGATGGGAAATATTTATGGCATTAAAATGGCAGATAGAGCACTCTTGGGGAGCTGTAATTGGGACTAGTGGGTAATCGTTTAGGATAATTTTGTCACTGTATGCTGAGGCGCCGTAGTCAGGCCCAGGAGTCCAATGTCAGAGGATTTCCACAGGGATATAAATAAGGTCTAGTAATTTGGAAAAATAAACACGAAGTGCTTAATGAGGTGCCATCATGGGGAGGGGGGAAGTGTAAAAAAAAAAAAAAAGTAAGAATTCTTGGCTTCTGTGGCTGATGAACTTCAAACTAAATGACAAAGAGGTATGTTGTTGTTACACCTCATGTGTTATCTCATCTTCTGGGGTTGCCACATCCGGTCGGTTTGGCAACTAAATCTACTTTGTGGTTATGGTTTAAAGAGACCAGTGTTGACTTGAAAGTGTGAAAGGGTGTTGACTTGAAAGTGTGAAAGGCATGAGATCTGTTAATCGAACCATTTACCCGAACAAGAAGCTTTGTGGTTCACCAACAAGATTATTTATACCTTTGCTCCTGACACACAATGCTCAGGAAAATATGCCGTATGGGTTGTTTTAAAGCTAAACTAATCAATATTGATGTATTGACAATGGGTCATGTTTGTTGGGACCACACAGACCAACCAACCACACAAAATTCCCCGGTTGCGTGTTGTTCTTCTGTGCTTTAGTGTCTTTGAAGGAAGTACTTTTGGTTTTACATCCTGCAAATAGTCTGTTTGGTTCCCTGTCATCGCTTCCATCAGCAGCTGTTTCTCTGACTAACTCGACTGTCTGCTACCTTTTAAAATGAACAAAGACTGACAAAGTTAGAGGTCAGCTGCGACATCTCCCTCAGGAGTTGGCCAAAACAGAGCTAAAAGATGACTCCAAATGAACGCCAAAGCCGCAGCGCTCCTGGTGCGCTGACTATACTCGATTCACCTCAAAAAACGCTTTGGCAACACATTCTCGGCAACACATTTCTAAGGTGATGATGTGCTTACATTCAAACAACTCATTAACATTGCTTTGAGACTTCGCCTCATCAGGAAAAAAAAATGGCAGCATTTCTCTTACTTCTCTAAAACAATGCGTTGCTTTCACCTGAGTCCCCATCCATCCGTCACCGCTGCATTGAGCAGGTAATCAGGAGCTAAAGCTTTTAGACCGATAACCATCCTTTCAAGGACACCCACTGTGTATTGGGTAACCTTCAACACAGAACCAATTACTCATACAATTAATTGTCCATGTGTGCACCGCCCGAGAACAAATGACACTTTCGATACAGGCGCGAGTCCTTCAGTAAATGGCAGCAGATGTGAGTTATTTTAACTGGGCAGGTACAACACGGCAGAGAACAAGAATGTGCTCTTCTGCATTCTCTCTGCCTCCTCGTATCAATCAATGAAAAGCTAAAGACACCTCAAGGCCACATCTGCCTCACTGATATCCACACCTCGGTGTCTTCTAATGGCATTCATTGTACTCTCTGCACACACCTTCAGCTGCAAAAATGTTTCAGCCATGTTTGTTTTTTTAATGATGTGAGCGCGTTCTTGCTCTGCACCCGTCTTGTTAAAAGCTTCAAGAACGTCATTCACATGGTGCAGAATATATTTCCAACAGATGGTAACAGAAACAACCACTGAGAGGTTTTTAAACATTTTGCCAGTTCAGAGCTTGTCTTAAAATTGCAAAGTTTCCAGGAGACTAATTAGCTATTCTAAATTACCCATATCGGCTAATTAGGTTTTGAAAGTCGGGCAAACATTTTGACATTTAGCTAAATATTGTCACAGTCACGCTTTAAATGTGTACTTGTAAAATGCCAAAGAAGTCATATCTTGAACTGCACAATGAGAAAAATAAATATTAAGAAGAGTGATATTCCGCATTTGACAGCAGCGGTGATAGTGTTGCGTGAAAACGATGCTAATAAAACTTCATTATGATTGTGCTGAATTAATTAGCTTTGCCTCCTCAACATGGCCCAACAGCTGGAGTGTGAAACAGACACAAACACATCTTAATTCCTGTTTGATGGAATCTATTTATTTTTTTTTTCCTTCTGTGTGCAGCATATCGGCATTTCCCCCAAAAATACACATTACACTGTCTCTTGTTTTTGAAAATAGACATGCGGCATTTCACATGCAACAGTTGCTCTTTGTTTTTTTTAAAGAGGGAGCTGCTGAAGGACGCTGAAGGAGACACTGAGCCTGGAGTCCTTTGCAGAAAAGCCTTTGAAGTTAGGCGTCTTCGTTAGCGGGAAGCTGCACATTTGGTGGAAGCATACAGGAAGAGGCGGGTTTCACAGGACTTATGTAATGTCTCCCAGATGGCACCAACTGCATTTGATAGATGGCAGAGGGGGACGATCATGGAAATAAAGTGGACAAGGGCTTTTTATGATGAGAGACTGTTTTCTTTATTGTCAGTGGGAGGGGAACTGCTGCTGAAAAATGTCTGCATTTTTAATATTTAATACCTTTCTCACTGTTCTCACAGGGTTATCCTGTGGACAGTATGTGCATAGTGAGAGGAATGTTTCTGACATCAGACAAAACTACATTTCCTTTAAAAAAAAAAAAAAGCAACTTCACACATTTTCTGTGAAAACACAGTTCGCCCAACCATAAAACCAGACAGCAGGAACTCCTTGTAATACCCCTTTGGCCTTTTTGCCTCTCTTATTCATCTCACCTTGTTTATTTTTCCCACTAGTTCTGAGGGTAATGGAAACAGGGAGGAGAGTCAGTCGTAGACAGTCCCAATGAATTTACCCCCGCAGAACAAGGCGGCACATTGGCTTCCTCGCCGACCAGGCCTTGGTATTGATGGTCCCCAGATGAAACTGCATCCCAATTAAACTTACTAGTGTTAAAAAAAAATAAATGTGAGCTAATACCATCCCTTTTGGCAGCTCCACACTGGGCAGGGGGAGGCAAATGGCAATTTCACTCAATTCACTTTTTCTCCTTTTCTTTTTTTCCCCCCATTTTAGTTTTAATGAAAAGCTTGGCGAGATAATTGGATTTTGGGCGTCTGTGGCAAACAGTAAGCATGACTTTGAGAATTCCCAGGGGACATAAACAAACAACGCCTTAGACAAAATTTGTAATATGTATTAATGATGCAATTAAAGTAGCAACAATTGTGCAAAATTTGCCCTTTTGTAAATGCGGTTTGTAATGTAGTTTCTGTTTGCAGACAGGTTTCTGTGATGAAGTGATGGCATTTTGATCCACCTCCACCACATACTGTGCTGTGCCTCCATTGAAGTCATATAATTTTTTCTGCGTGCTATTACATTTTGAGAAAGAAAAACATGTTTTTGTAAATGATGTCAGCCGTGATCTGTTACTAGCACAAATGTTGTGTATTTTCAAACATAACTCATTGCAATCAGCCGTCCTCACTGATGGGTCCCCCTTAACAGCCTGTGAGAAATTTGTGAAAAATTAGTACATTTTGTTTGCGCAGGCATAAATCATAGTAGCAGTTTACCAGCACAGATGAATATGGGAATATAAAAACAAAACAAAAGAAATATCAAACGGAAACTGTCTCAGCCTAAAATGTGAGTGTAAGGAATAATTAAAGCAAAAGTAAATAATAATTAAAGCCCTCCCTGCAGCGTCAGTCAGTATGATTATTTCTTTTTAACTCTCTTTCTTCATTCATCTTCTTCTGTCTGCTTCCCTTTCATATGAACTGTCGTTTCTCATTGCTTGGCTGTTCGGTTGTTGTTTGCCCATCATTGAATCCTGTCTGAGTTCACATGTGAGGTGGAGCAGAGCATGAACCGGGGCAACGATTGATGCTTCGTCTGGCGTGATTGGCTGTTTTGATTCGGCCAGGGTGGATTCTTGTCAAATAGCTGTGATAGTTTCAGTCAAAGTTACCTACTTCTGCTTTACCAAAGGGAAACACTTTTTTTTTTCTAATAATTTAAACACTCTGTGATCTCTGTGTAAAAGAGGCAAATTCCAGATGAATCTGTCGGCAAATTTGACGCATCTGCTGGAAACGTATCAGACATTTTCAACACGAGAAATCCATCCATGAACAGATAACAGATGTGCTGTGAAAAAAATGGGGAAAAATCCTTTAAAAAGCAATGAAGCTGATGGTATGTCAGCGGACAGCTCCTTGCCCTGGGGTGCGTGTGTCTTCCAGGGGTTACTCTCACAGACAGGCAGGTAAACAGAATCCTGGAAAGTTGCCTGTGGCATCAAATACACGACCGGACGTGCGAGCACCTGCTTCAGTGCTCGGTGGGCATGAAATTGAACAGAGCAGTTATGACGCAGGCTATCATCATGCATCGGCGTTGTGTTTTTCCAAAGCGTCGACTGCAGTTCCTCCACGATCGTGTACCGGTGAAGAGTTACACTTTGACAATGTGCCAGCGGTGCAGGGGACTCTCCTGCAGAGCACCATTTTGCAACAAACGCACACTTAAAGGGGAAAGTAGAAATATGTCCCAGAGTGCTAATTAACTGTCCTCCTGAGCCTTTGATAGGGTTGTTGATAGATACAAATGACTCAACATTTACTCCACCAGGTGCTGAGGCGTCTGGCGCTCAGAACTGATTTCCTGGCCCCTTCTCTGTTTTGGAACAAATATTCCCTATCTACTGGCATTTTAACACAGTCGCTGTCTCTTCCACCTGCTCGCACTCTCAACCACTCAGCGATGGAGGATAGAGTACAAGTCAGCAGCAGGTGTCAGAGCACAGTTTAACTACGAAGGCTAACAAGCCTCATTTTTTGCCATAAATGAGTCAAAAATGAATGACAGATTTTGGACTGTGTCAACATTTCACTAAGCTATTCCCTGTCATTGATGTTTTTAGACCTTCAGGTTGAAATAAAACAACAAACAAACAAGATATGAGTAACTATATTGTGACACATTTGTTGAGCACAGACAAAGTCACCTGGAAAAGTGTCACCTTTTAACCCAGTTTTATCACCTCTACACTTCCTTGACATGTCATGCAATCTTTTCATTGAACCTCTGCAGTACTTGCATCACACTTATACAACTCCTTTACACAGTACAGTTCTTGATTCTTTAAAATATCACCCACTAATTTGTCTCTTTGCAATCTGTGTACCCTCGAGCCATGTGCACAAAATGTAGAAGAAGTGCATCAGTGGAGGCTTCCCTCTTTAAGATCAGATTTGCATGCAATATGTGGCACAGACACAGCAGCAGAATTGAGAAACAGAGTGACAGTATTAGGCCCCATCCCAGTGTCCACATTCGTGCTGACAGACTTCAAAGCAGATTCCCACAAGAGTTTAGGGCTGTCCCACAGTCAAATCATCAAAGTTGTCCCACAAACTTCCTTGCAAAGTTCCTTTATGCACATTTTCCATAAGTGCATATTTCGGCAGACTTTTCTGGAGGGAATAACCCACCGTTCACGTGTTGTGATGTAAACCTGACTGTGACTTGTGTTTGTCTCAATTACTAGACCAGTGGTTCAGGTCAATGACCACCTCATTAGCTCCCTAATAAACTGTTGTTTTAAGACACCCAGTCTAACAGTGTTGGATATGCAGTATACTCTTTATCAGCATGTTCAGGTTCTTTATGGAAACCAAGTGACGTTTGAATGCTGTTGTTTATCACTTGACCCCCAAAATTTCGTCTCACACAGATTTAGTCTCTAAATTTGACCATCGTGTTCTGAGTTCAAATCATGTTTGGCTGCACAGCACTGATCGTACTGATCTGACCTAACCGTGGGTCAGTGAAGTTCACAAGATTTAAAGGTCACTTATCCCCAAAGAAACAGAATAAAGAGTTTTCCTTTCTTACAAATTCAGCAATCTCAACAAATAAGACTCTTTACAAGGGAGTGATATTAAAGGTCTTGGGCCATTGTGCTCCTTACCATCAGCTGCTTGTACTTTATAATCTGTATGGAACTTAGATTCAGTTAATATGGTGATGAAAAGCTCGAATTGAACGTCAGCAGATTTAAAAAATTATTTACAGGCCTCACTGGGAAGTATAAATTTAGTCAATCTTCACTTCATGCTCCATTTTGCCTTTTAGATATCTGTGGCTTATCTAATTTGGTTGGTCTTTTATGTCTATCCAATATTTATAGCCAGAGGACCCCTCTATAAATGAACAACCTCCTTATTAATAAAACAAATGTGCTTCTCCAGCACTTAGGAACTGAAATGACGCTCTACTCTCGTCTCTCCCTGATTTTCATTCATAACACTCCGATTTTCACTTTTTAGAGTTGCACTTCAGCTTTGCCGCATTTTACTCGACTTTGGACTTGAGTATTGTTATGGCAGTGTTATTAACGTATGCATCTCTGGCTACGATACAACAAAAATAGTATAAACTGACCATTTGCAAAACCCTTTCCCCAAAAAGTAACTGTCAGCGCAAGTTGTTTCAGCCCTGGATTTCCTGTTTTAGCTTCTCCAAAACCAAGAACCCAAAGGAGGAAAGGTTTAGGGAATTGACTGAACATCTGCTCCGACATAAGCTGTAAAGTTTGCATACCAATCTAATGAGCTTGCTACCTGCAGTAGTTCATAACCCAGCCTTACCTCCATGCCCAAAGAGCACATCATTAACTGACTACCATAGTTCTGGGTTAAAATGTGCACTTTTAAAAAAACAGAGAGTTTAAAAATACTGACAAGTATGGGTAAGAAATACCAATCTGATCTTACACATTCCCCGTGGTGTAATATATCAATGCAAAATTTAAAGTCTATTAATTACAAGGTTTATTTAAACACAAATTAACAAAACCAGATGACAACAAAATGATTCCACAGACATAATAAAATGAAAAGAGAAGCAGAAAAGAGAAACAGAAATCATAAATGTATGAATTTTACACACAAACCAACCTGCGATCTTTGTCCTCCACATGGATTATCATCTGCTGACCCAATGTTTTGCCTGTGACTTCTTAGCCTTAGTATTATATTATTGTATATATGTAGCTATCAAGTGGATATTTTCATTTTAAGACCTGTTTTAAACACTCTCATTTTAAAACAAAGACACATGAAAATAGTTGGCTGTTCTTTTCCATGTGTTTGCATCAGTGTATACATTTTCTATAACAGATGAACACTCCCAGCAACGGTGCAGCCCTATTAGTTCTGGATACAGTTTTATATAGAAACCACACAGGCTGAATAATAAGGTGTCCTTTGTACCGAGTCAGCGGTGGCAGCAAATAGACATCTATGCAAATCAGTGACGTCTGTGAGAAGCGAAGATGTGACAAGCCAGAAAATGTTACTCTCTCCGAATGCCAACAAATAGGTCACCAAACCACAACCTACAAGGAGGAGACAGAAAGCCGGAGGATGTGATTCACAGGGCAGACAAAGAGAAAAATAAAGCATAAAATAAGGGACAGAGTGACAGCCACCGCTGAGCTGAGTAATGGCTACGAAGATATTCTAATTATACAGACAGACTCAAGACACTTCACAATACGGCCAGTTAGCGCTCTATGTTTTGTTGAGACTAAGTGAGTCACATCATAGTTGTTAGGGACTCTTTTGCTTTTAAGTTTTGCCTAATTTTATGCTCTGAGGCAGGGCGGCACAGAAATGGAGCAACAGAGAGGGAGAAAATCACAGAAAGACAGAGATGACAGGAGTTGGGAGGAAGGAGAAAAAAAGAAGATTCCTTGCACAAGTATAGATTTTAGACAGGAGGGGAAAATGCATAAAGCAGAACAGAAATGTGCCGTATCAGTGCCAGCCTAAAAATAGGGACTAGGCAGGAGCACTTCCAAACCTGACAGCGTTTTGAGTTCTGTTTCTTTAGCTGTTAAGAAACAGAGAAAGAGGGACAGCGCAAGAGTAGAAGCCTCTGCCAAGTGTGTATATGAATCCCTTACGCTCAACCGGGGGATATTGGGATGCCTGCCACCAGGATGTTAGGAGGATAGCGGCTCGGAGAGAAAGAGAGGCACATGAATGAACAATGCAGCTGACATCACTCCACAGCAAGACAGCCTTCTGTGCTGCATTCTGCCCCAATCTCCGCCTCTTACGTAAGTCTGTATTACATCCAAATTCCCTAGAGTACAAATAAACCAAGCTGGCATACTTGGATTCAGAAACAAGTCCCTTTTTTAAATTATTTTTGATCTTACACAAAAATAGCTCTCAATGTGAAAGGATAAGGCAGGCAGTACTTCAGATTTTTCTACAGTCCAACATACCTACCTGTCATGGGCTCTACCTCAAAGCACGTTCACTATATATATTTTTATGACAAGTAA
Organism: Terapon puta; assembly: GCA_028564955.1. NCBI lineage: Eukaryota > Metazoa > Chordata > Actinopteri > Centrarchiformes > Terapontidae > Terapon > Terapon puta. Next base: position 14,206,335 of record JAOXYL010000086.1, on the reverse strand, counting down.
AGTAAATAGTGTCCTATTCTGTCGTGCATTAATAAAGCTATGGCTTCAAAACAAACTGCAATTTAAATGTTCATGTTAATATGTATGTATGACACAGGGGAATAGCCTTTTAGTTACATGGGCAGTAGCTGTCAGTAGGTTAAATGATTTGTTAAATTTGGTCTTGATGCTGAAGGTGTCCTGAAAATGAATGATAAAATCAAAAAACTGATTTGGAAAACACAAGGTTTGTCACTACAAGCGGTAACAATTAAATCACACATGGTCGTTTGAACCATTGTTATGTTATCATAAAAGAATTCATTGGCAGGGCACAGGTGACAACTTCAAGCTCATGCACGCCAAGATCCAAAGATTCAAAATTCCAGATTTAAGAGTTTGTTGTCATGTGGACAACAGTTACATCGAGCAGTTGTTCACAATAAATTTCTTAATTCATAAGTAAATAATGCAAAATGACACAAGAAAAATACAGATAAATATAAAACTAAATGAATAAATAAAGTCATAAAATAGAATGTAGATCTAAAACATACATTATAAAATGAAAATCAAACATATAACTAAGTAGATATACGTAGTATAAAATAGAGTACAGACTAGATTAAACTACTGCACAGTAATGTGACAATATTGGTGCAAAATAATACTAACTTTTGAACTGGCTGCAGTTTAAAAGGCGTTTAAAAGTTTTATGGCCTTGGGGGATGAAAGTGGGACCAGTGGCCAGACATTAGCAGGCAGATCAGTCTGTGTTTGGGAGTGATTGGGGTCTCTGATGATCCGCCCTCTTCACCACCCTCTGCGGAGCCTTACAGGTGAGGGCGGTGCAGCTGCCACACCAGGCAATGAAATTTTATTGAGAGGAGGGCTGAATAAAAAAAAACACGCACGCTTTCGATCACTTGTACTTCATGTTTCAGTCCGCAGATCTTCATAGAGTAAAGTCTTGAATGGGCAAACAACACAAACATAGTGACACATTGGACACCAAAGAAAAAGAAAACAACACCACATTTTGGCCTCTGGGATCTCTGCCATTAAATTCTTGAAGTCTGCCTTCACAGTCTTGCTGTGCCATTACTACAAGTACAGTCTTGTCTCAAGAGATTTAATCAATACAGGGGTATGAAGTGGAGAGGAGAGAGATGTGCACGCTGCACCATCATCCCCTCAGACACTTCTACGTTGCTGCTGCTCCTTCACTAGTGTAGAAATCATAACAAGAGCAGCCAATTACAGAACCACCACTGGGCTGCTGCATCTTCGCCTCCTCAGCATTCTACCGACCATCGATTGGCCTTTTTGCTCAAACCTGTAGTTGTTCAGGTCATACAAAGCTTAGTAAAAAAAAAAAGAAAAATTAAAGGTGACAGTTTCGGCCTATTGAGTTGAGACAGTCCGCAGGGCGCCCATAACAAATGTGCAACATCTGCATGCCTTATTGGTCTGGTGGTTTAGTGACTTACAGACCTGTTCTTCCTCTGCGGTGGAGATAATGTGCAAACAAGAGACTCCAAAATGAGCCGTTCTCTCCCCAAAGCAGGTCTCTGATGGAAATAAAGCACGAGACGAGGCACTTTAAACAATCATGTGGTGGCCCAAGACAGTGGAAGGCCTCCAGCAGGAAAACAAACAACATAAAAAAATCTCTCATGCAGATTTCTTCTCCCTGAGCACCTCTGATGCAAGATCTACAACACTGCAGCAGACAGGTAGGTAGACACAGAAATGGGTCAGTTAAACAGGTCAAGACGAATGAACGGGGGGGAAACACATTCTTCTTACGATCTAATTAATACCTCCAAGACTTTTCCAGAGCTATTTTCTCCCCTCTCTGCTAGCGTTTGGGTTTAAAACCAGACTGACACCCCCAAACAAGCCACCAGCGGCCCAGCGGTCACACCATTAGGCTGAGTGATACAGAAAAGGTTGAGCCACCCCGATCGCTGCCACCACCACCCACCCCCATCTGTCACGCAACCAGATGAGGAGATTAGAATGGGGGCTAGGTAAAGAGAAACTCATTTGGAAATAACAAGAGATAAATTGCAAGGTAAAGGTGCTCTGAACAGCCCCTCAGGGTACTCGCATGCATAATGCGTTTTTCCAGTCAAAGAGGAAAAAAAACAAACAATTAATTCCCGGTCTCACCAGCTTTAAATATCCCCAAATAGTGTCCCGCTCATTAATTATTCACAGTTGGCTTCCCATCATGTCCGCCAATGTCAAAGTCTCATTAATAGTCTCATTTTTGACGATTTATATAGCTCTCTTTGGCAGACACACTTTTCCCGTAGCCCCCGGTGCAGAGTAAAGGGAGGGATAACGGGGAAGATCGCGATGGCCGTTGACTCCCACAACGGCACGGGCCCCCGAAGACAGACAGAGGGAGCAGAAGTAAAAGCAGATAAAGGAGGAAACAGGCGACGCAGACTAGCAGAGAAGGAGCGGATATTACTGAAGATTGATCCATATCACGAGGCGCGAGACAAGTAGATATTCATATTGTAATTTTTAATGGACTGAGACAATTAAAACTGAGTTCATCGTTATCTCAGGGTCATGAGAAAATTTATTCATAGCCCCTCATCAAGCAGTGCAGAGACGTAACAAAGCAGGCAGGCAGCAGAACTTCGTCGAGTCTAACAAGCTGATATTTTGAAAAGGGAGATTTTTTTTTCTCAGCCTAAAATACCAAACTCATTTCCATCTTTGCTAACTGCGGGCAACATAATGAACCCAATCATGGCGATTTTCCACAGGTATTTCACTCAGAGACATCTGCATCCTGGAATGAAAGAAGATACTAATTTGGCTAGAAGGACCGAGAAGGATTTTACAATTCTGCGTGTGTGTTTGTGGGGCGGGCGAGAGGGTGGCTGGGGAGGTAAGTGTGCGTCTGTCAAGAGTGTGGGTGCATGAATTTTGAGCAAAAATGCACATCACGGCCAGCAACCTGATGCCGCACAGTGAGGCTTCCAAGTTTCCAAATCCTATACAGCCCCCTGCCACCACGCCGAGTCCTCGGGGACGGGAAAAATTTAATCACTCTAAACATATGTGTAAGGTGAGGTGACACACTATCAAATAAATGCCAGCATGAATATAAGCAGAAAGGAGTAATGCCATGAGGATTCATACTGAATATCTAGTGAATAAAGCACATTCCCACAGGAGCAGGCGGGCTGCTGCACCTCACCCCCACACATCGAGGCAAGTGGGGGATTTCAGCTCTTTGAGGAACTGTTTCATAATGAAAGAATCAATGGATCCTCCTGGCAGGACGTTTCTGCACAACAGGCTCATAAATGTGCCTCTTACTCGCAGATCATACAGGTACAGTACATGTGCACATGTAGATGATGCTTTCGATGTTTGAAGGCTTTCTGTTCCGAGGCCAACGCTTTAACGTGCTTACTAAAATCCCACCTCTTTGAGACCTTATTGAGATTCAACTGTAGGCAAAAAGTTTGCTCCTACGTCAGGCTGTAGAGCAGCAGAGAATTCCATGAATGAAAATCTCTTTATGCTACGAGGACTATAATTATTTGTTTGTTTTCAGTGTAAGCACATTTTTTTTATTGTGGTGAAATCAGTCTCATTACTTTGAGTCAGATAATTGACACATCAGCACAAAAAAGAAAAAAACAGGAATATCAGGCATTCTCAGATGCTTGGAGCAAACAAGCATGACTTGGCACCAAAATCAGTCAGCAAAGCTGGAGAACTGAGATCTCCATATGGTATTTTTAGACCTCACTAATGCCTTTGGCTGTGCACCACATCAACTATTGTGGAGAGGTTTTGGTTCGCAGAGTACTGTGCCTATTTTCTACATATTCAGAGATGACTCATAAAAGAGGAGCTTACCAGATCATATGACTATGATTTTACCTTCTACCTTTTATAATGGCACTAATGTTTGTATCATTCTCTCCAAAGTGAGTGCTGGAAGGACAAAAGCGACACATGGATGAACTTCTGATCTATCAGGGCTTATATGAATAACATACAGTGAGCAATACGGTGAGCATGGTTTTGGTGATTTATAGGTGAAGGTTAAAGCTAGGAAAGAATATGGTGGGAGAATGTTTTTTATTTGTCTCGGTTACATACTCAGTATTTTAACAACATTTGAACAATAACTCATTTATTAAATATTGCTTAAAAATCTTGAAAAAAGTATTTTTTTGACCAAATTTAGCCCACAACGGTCTTCACAGGTCTTTGCAGCTCATTGTGTTGCAATGCAGCAAACATTTACCCTGGTTTGACTGTTTCTGGTTTGCATCGGCAGCCCCACTACACCAACACACGAGCACCATTCGATCGGACAAGAGGGCTGCATCTTTAAATGCAGGGCAAAAGGCAAGCTGGTAAGTTGAGGTACGAGCAGCACAACAAAAAAAGGATGCTTGTCAGTGTCTCTCAGAAAAATTAATCTGACTGTTCACAGAAGCGCCGCGTATGACTTTTCCTGAAGATGGTTAACCTGAATGCAACTTAAAGTGCCTGAATATGGTCAGAGAGTGATCATGTGCAAACCAGTGTTGACTGTTGGTCGATAAAAAGATGCCCATTGGAGCATCTGGTGTCAAAGTTACAGGCTTTGTGTGCCCATCAATAAAGGTGCAACTTCTGCTTTTGCTTTTTAGGTTGTTTTAAGGGTTGAACAAGTGAACAATGATGTAATTTTTCTGGCAGGGTTAGTCTCTGTTCAAGTAATTTGTATGCAGTGAGGACACCGAGAGGTCAGGATTATGAGGCGACATTTAAAGTTGCTGATGCATACTTAGATTTATAAGATCACTGTGGCTCTTGAGGTATTAAAATCCACGCAGGTGAGGTCACAGATGAGGCTCCAGTTGTCCAAAGACAAAGCACAAGCACAGGGCCTTTTCTATCCAAAACAAGGCAGTTCTACAGTTGGAGTTGACACCCAGGTTTCGGGATACTGTGGGTCAGATTCAACAAGAGAGAGGAAATAAACCGGGTCACGCAAAGGGTAACCTTTATGGACTCCCTGTGGGAAAAGCAGGTTCGTCATGGAGGGAAAACACCAGCAGTATGAAGCAGTGAGCTGGGTTACAGTTGCTCCTCAGGCAAAACAGTCAGTGGAGAAAGTGTAAATGCGAAAGAGAGAAAAAAAGGAACTGTGCTAGAGGGAGATATGTTGTAAGAATGAACTGGATTAAAATCATGATGCATTAGCTGTGGTATTATCACATCTTGTGCTGCTTCCACTTACGTCTGCTATGAAAAATCACCCCACCAAATTGGACAGGTGAAGTCTCTTTCATTTCCTCCATGTTCAGTGCTTTTGCATGAAAAATTGCATGAAAAGTATCTAACTGCAAAAAAAATGGTTAGAAATTCATTCGTCATTTAGGCTGAATTATATTGTCGCAATTGTCCAGAGTGTTAAAAGGAAACAGACTAAAGGATGTCTGAGCTGGCATATTTTAAGACAGGTATGGGTGGGAAGAGATTAGCACATGGGAGTAGATTTGAGGAAGCAGTTGATAAGCCCACAGGAAATAGCAAGCTCCACCATTGCGGGTGCAGATAAAGCACAATGGATGGTTTAGTCAGAGGAACTCACAATGCCACGGGGGCACAAAGCAGATGAGGCATGTGAAAGGACAAACAAGGTGGGTGTGATACGTTGGAAGTTTGTTGCTATAAGTTTGGAGCAAAGTTGATCTTGCCCTTATATTGCTTAAATGACGGTTCTGTAAATTGGTCATTTGTGGGCCGAGTTTAACTTCAGTCCCGGCAAACATGGAAGCCAAAAACTGCGAATGAAGCGTGGGCCATGGGATTGCTTGTTTGTAAAATTCGGTGCAGTTTGGTAAAAGTATTTACTGAAAGCGGAGTGAAACACAAATCCAATGGGGGGGATTTCAGATGAGATTTGTGTATTACACACAGCTAATAAGCTATTTAACCTTGATGTGTACCTGACTGAACACAGAGTATTTTATCTATGTTGCCCAATCCCATCACAGTATATGTACTTTTGTGAAATCATATAACATATGTATGATGTGATATTGTGCCTTTTCTGGAGACTCAACTGAAAGAAAAAAGTTGGACAGATACCTTTATCATAATGACTAATGAACGTCCCCTGCAGAAAAGCAGTAAAATGTTCCTATTTGACAATATGAATATTTCCTAACTGACAACATTTATTCGTAGGCCACAGTGAAGTTTTAGTGCCTTTTACTTCCAAATCATTTAGGTTTAATACTTCCTGTCTACATCTGCACAGTCAGAAATACAAAAAGGTAAGCAGGTTTTGTTGGCTACTGTACTAAGCCAGTAAAATTGTTACTGTGTCATTATTTTGACGCCCCAAACACAAGCTCGCCCTAGATTATGACACAAGGGTTTTTCCACCCTTTTGTGTGTTTTTGCTCTATATTCAAGCCCCTGGCAGGTGCTGTGCAGTCCCTGTCATCTCCCCTCAACCTGCAGTAAACTGAGTGTGCGTGCATGTGTGTGTGTGTGTGTGTGCAGGTGTGACGTCAACTGTCATCACCCATGAGAATAGATAAATGACAAAAGATGTGATTCTTCCCATCTCATCTCCTGTTCCCTCCACTCGGGTCTCAGCACTGAGGGAGTGGCAGGAACGGGGGAGAATACGCACGTCCGACGCTTTGCCCCCGCAGACCCTTCAACCCCCCCTCCCCGTCCCCATCCCCGAGAGCCCTGACGGCACCCAGGGAGAGGTGGCTCCTGACAACGCCTCTCCGTCACGACACTGACAAGCCAAGAGCGGCTATTCTCCAACTGAGCCAAGAGGTGACAGAGCTGTGGAGAAGCACCCTGACCTCGGTGCCACTCACTCTGTCAGAGGGCTGTCAGTCTCAAATGCCACAGGAAGGGACTCATGTTAAAGGGTTAAAGCGATGACACACAACAACCACCCCTCCTGGCACAAAAACGAGTGCTACACACCCCACTCGCCCACGTATCCCTAAGCACACACACACACAAACACACATGCACACACACAAAAAGCTTGTCACTCAGGCAAACAGGGTATGTGATCTGACACAAGATGGAGGGTGCTTACGTAACACTTGATTCTTTTCAAAGGTGTAATTGGATGTCTGTTTGGGTCGGATGGAAGAGGCTCTCGGCGCTGGCAATATCAAAGCTGACATTCATCAAAGTCTGCCAAAATAACTAACACAAAGTTATTTCTGTGGTGGGGAAAAAAAAACTGACATACACCAAACATCAGACCTGATGTTCATTTATTTTACATGAAAAACATACATATCTGATACAATGTTTCAGTAAAAATGTAAATCTACTATTATAGGTACTGTAACTTCATCCAAAGTTTCTCTTTAAATACTGCTGTCTTCTCTCATTAAATGCAGAAAGGAAGAAAAAAATTTTTTTTTCTTCACATTATAATTCCCCAAAATAAATTGCCTGACATTAATTCAAAATAGATGCAAATTCATGTTTTGAAAAAAGTGGTTGTCTTCATTTAAAAACAAAAAGAAAAAGAGATAGATGATAAAAGCTCACATCTAAGAATCACAGATCTTTTATCCACTTTGAATTCCAAGAACCGCCTGGTTACAAATGATGGTCTCTTCACTTTCGAGAGCAAAGTGTAGTGCGCTCAGTGCCGTGTGTAAAGACACCCTAATCATGTGTTCAACCACTTGAAGCAGCCGGAGATATGCAGCGGGACATCTCTGCGGGTCCTAAGGCCTCAAGTACAACACTTCGTCTACATTCACCGTAAAAAGAAGCATAAAGACACAAACACAGTTTCTGAGATTTCAAAAACACTGCTCAAACAGCACAACATAAAATACAGTATAAGGTAAATCTTATAAATCACAGTGGTGGACTTTTTTTTGTCTTGAGCCTAATGTCCACCGCAACCCAAAGGCTCCCACTGTCAGTGTCAAGTGGCTGTTTAAAGGCAATATGGGATTGAAATGCCCCTTTATTTTTCTTTATTTAATCCCTCCACTAAAATAAGAAAACTAGGGCAGCATGAAGTCATTAAGTAAATAAAGAAAATATTATATGGAGGAATGTACTGGCATTAAGAGTCAAAGTGTCAGTCTTAAAGTAGAAGGCAGTCTCGGACAATATCACACTTTAACTACTAAATATCAAATGCTTGGGTTAGAGTATGACAACATATCAACCATGTAACCAAGTCATTCTCTTGTTCGACTATCCCTTAGTGGTTTATTTCCATTTTAATCTCAAAACAATTAGACAATCAAATAACGTAGGTCACATCATTTTAACATGATATAATAACTATTCTATTCTGAACTCCACAAATACTCATTAGAGTCATAGTGGAACTGAAGCAGTCAACGACCATGCTTTGTTTATTTTTTTTACTCTTTAACGTTAATATAAACCCACACCCAAGTTTACTTCCAGCTATGCAAGGAGAATGTGCTGCATTTCACACACTCTCAGTGTAAACACACACTCAATTTTTTATGAATCCCAGATTTAGTGCAGGAACATTATGCATGCGCGTCTTGTTTGTGCGTCCACACGAGGCCCCGAAGTCGGTGCAAATCAAGGCAGTGGTCACTTCTTTTTTTTTTGTCCTTCACAGCAGCTTCCCAGAAAGTGGGGCACGAGGCGTTGTAGTGTCGGCAGTCATTTAAAGTGATCAGGAATGTAGATTCATGAGGTTCGTGGCTGTTGTGCATCCCCACCTTTACAGGGGTGGAGGTTAGAGTTCCTCGAAGAAGGCCACCCTGGATTTGGTGCTCTGTAGTGTTAGCTGTGGAGAAGATAACGACAGACCAGATAAGGGTTTTTTATCTGTGGTGGAAGTAAACAAGAACAGAATAAACTGCAGTAGAGCGACTGAGCAAGCAAAAAAAAAAAGAAACTCACTGGAGACAACTGTCACTTGCCGTTTCCCACTGCCAAATCTTGTCCCTCAGTGTATTTCTAATGCAGGCACCCTGAGCACCAATTCTATACACATTCCTGCATTTTACTGACTGGAAAAACCGAACCAATGTATAGATGGTCAACAAGCCTGCAGGTCGAGAGCAGATCGTCCAATCTATTAGAATTCAATTTGGGTGCACAGGCGTGAACCCCCCGGGGCTTTGGACAGGTCTTGATAATTCTGAGGAGCTGGTTGCACTTCAAGTCTCCCTAAAATCATGGCAGTCTGCTTTGGAGCTATGATTTAGGAGCATGTTTCATTCATTTTCTGTATTTTATGTTTTTTGTGAGAAAACAGTTGTTTTTAAAGTAAAGTGGTTTTAAAAAGGGCTTGAAATCAGATACTTTCTATGAGGGATGGATTGGAACAATTTTGGTTGTTTCATTTCTTTTATCCCCCTCTATGTTCTTCTAACTGATTTGAAATGTGTGGCAGGCAGAAAGATATGATGCCAAATTCATGTATGTTGTGAACTATGATTGCTGCTTCTTCAGTCATGAACATTTAATGAAATACTTTTGATTTGAGTGCCCATGAACAACAAACAAAAATTCCCATTTCTGTGATTCTTTCTTCATAAGACAGCAGTGAGTCTCAGGATTATACATTCATTGGTCAAACTTTGGTTGGCATTTCTATGTGCTAAAGAATTACTGGAGGTTTTTCCCGTTTATTTTCTTATTAGTCAAACCTAAATTGCGCTTGATAGCTACGTTAACCTGCAAAAACAAACACAATAAAAAATAAATGAATCGATTCAGGTTAGTTGAGGCTGTCATGAAGCCGTACACACACACACACACACACCCACACACACACACATGTTCAATGCCTCTGATGAACATCAAAGTAAATGGAAGAAAAATGCATTAGAAACCACAGCACAATCAGTTCCATAACACGTGGTTTGACTTGCTCCCTTGACTAATCAAAAGACTAAGTGATCATAAGGAGAGTATAATTGGAGAGTCTGTACACTTTGTGTTTACTGAAAACGTACCCCCAAGGTTATTCTGTTTGTGATGAATCTCTCATGGCACGTGTCGGCGTGTAGTGCTGTCGACACATCTTATAATGAAACAAAAATCAGGCTCGATTAGAGTTTACGACCGGCCCTGGTGGACAAAAGAATACTCTTTATTCCTGCAGAAACAGTTGCACAGATGTGGAGAGCAGGATGAGGAGGGGATCAATGCCAGTCAAAGAAAGCACTGTTAATAGTTTTTCTCTCCAGGTTTAAATGAGCTGGTGATAGATTAATCCAGGCCACTGGCTGTGCTTTAACCCCTTCAACACAGCTAATCATTAGCTCATTTAATAAAGTTTAAGTGAACGCTGCTTGAAATTGGCTGGGCAAACTTTTTTCCTTTCTTCCAACATCTGTAGGGTAAAATGAATTAAAGTGGCTGCCAAAGTAAATATTAGACCGGGGATGAAGGAGGACTGCTTCGATTCGGGTTATTTCTGGGTGGAGGGACTAAAGCAGGTCCAAACACATAATGAGTGGAGAGGGATGGATTTACAGAATGACTTTTACAGATCACCTCGTATTGTCCCTGCTGAACGGCAGCCCGACCTACACCTGTGACCGTGAAACCCTAAGTGTGTTTTTATCGACATCTTTCTCTGGAGCATTGTGCTCCACGCAGCCCGCGAACTCCATGCTAGAAAGAGTGAGAACTCTTTATTCACTGCCCTGGGTATTAATGTAGTCAATGGCACAACAGCTAAGCTATTTCCAGAAAAGAAATCCTTTTGTATGTTGTTTCAATATGCAGGGGAGCACAATGAAGAGTAACCCTGATGGTTGACCTTCTTTGTGTGCCACTTCACACAGTCTGGATGGACTGCGGTAAATAAAAAAAAAAAAAGCAGTTCCTCTCAGTGAAACTTCACACCGACAGCGTCTCTTGTGCTGCGATTCAGCCGCTGAGAATGAGCTCTCCTGGCAGGCTAACAGAGCAGAACCTGTGGCCCGATAGAGGTGCGAAGGCGCTGGGCCGTGTTAAGGGGCCGTTCATTAATCATTCAGAGGAGAGGGGAGACCTGGACGGAGAAAGCTTCGCCCGGGGGTTGCAGCCGCCCCGATGCCTCTGGCTCAGACATCTGTGCTTCGTTCCGCATTCACTCTGCTCTTATTTTCCCATCGTCTTTTCTCTTTGGTCACCAACTTCACAGCGGATTCTTCGGGCTCCTCCGTGACTCAGCCTCCCTCAAGCTCCTCGCCCTTTGAACGTCTTCAGTCGACCTCAGCCTCCCCAAAAACTTCTCACCTCTTTCCTTCCTCTTCCCGTCTTCCCCTGCAATGCCGTGTGCTCCCCCCCCCCCCCCGCCCCTTCCCACGCTAACAAGATGAATGCTGTCCGCCCCTGGTTCAATTAAACCAACACTTTTAACTTCGCCCCTTCTCCCCCTGCATGCCAGAAGTGCCCCCATCCATCCAAATGACTAATCGCCGAGCAAAAATCAATTAGCGCTCCCCTAACAAGCGTGTTTTACACTGAGACACAAGAAGGAAGGAGGCCTGCCTTTTTTTTCTTTTTTTGTTATAAAAAGTGCTAAGAACGCAGCTAAAATTTTTATTTGATACTGTTATTGAAATTAGAAAGATAAAAGAGTGGGAAGATAAAGGAGAATGAGTGCAATCTGCTAGTTCATCAGAGGACAGTGGAAATAGAATCTGCTTTATATAACCACTTGGTTGCCTCTGACCAATCGATTTAGGAACATCCCAGAAGCCGAAGGAGTCTGTCACTTTTTTTTTCTGTCATTTCACATTACTGCCAAGCACTAGGATAAGATGACACAGCTATTCTTACTGATGCAATCGACACTAGATGCATACAAAGACTCAGATTTCCCTCTCTCTTTTTCTTTTCTTTAATACGCTTAAGAGTGGTGATCGCCGTGCGCATTTAGAGGTCGGAGGAGAAAACGAATGATTGCTCCACCTCCCCCAGCGGGCTCCATCAAAGAAGAAACACAAGGCTGAAAAATGAACCTGGGGGCCAAGTGGAGGCCGTCGCTATTAAGTGACGCTCTGAGAATCAACACCCCACCTTAAAATAATATAATGGCTAAGCGTGGGTGCTGCACGAGGGAGGACTGTCAAACTGTGGATACACAGTTATCCTTTGAAGATGATGGAAGACCAGTATTAAAGAACACATTAACATTTCACTGTTTCATGTCTCCTGCTGCCCAGACAGCTGTTGAATAGCCAAAAAGCAACTTGTAAATGTAACAAAGCCGCGCACTGGGCTGATAGGGGTGATCTTAAAGCAACTTAAAATGTATCTATGCACAGAAAAATTGAAGAAAAATGAATCTAGAAATGGATTCAACATGTTCATTAAAGCTCACAATGAGTTTGCTGAACGAATATAACTGTACAACTTTTGTTACTTTACAATAAAACACCTTTAAAGGCTGCTTTTTCTCCTCAACCTCAGCTACATCAAATGTCAAGAGATTTCCTGTCGGATGAGTATTTGTGTATTGACCTAGCTGAATCTCCGGCTCTTGTATCGGTTTTCTGATGTGCAGCAGTTAATCTTTACACCAAGATTTCTCAAATCACCGCAAGCGGTAGAAGTAATCAGATTTCTGTCTGCTACCAAAGACCTATTGACGAATTTTGTGCATTTATACAAGCTGCTAGGATTGCTACACAGAGCTCGATTGTGTAAATCCATGAACAGATGAGGTATGGATGGTGGGAATCACACCTGCAGAGTGTCTTATGGATGAATTCTGTGTTAAATGTGTATTATGTGTCCACCAAGTGAGCAGCCGTACTGATAGCTTACCTTTTTAAAGTTGCTTTGCTTGCTGGTCCCTTGTTCGGTGTTCTGGTTGTGAATGATGTCCAGAGGAGTCTCCCTGTCTTTCAGCTTCAGGCTTTCGATCTCCGTCTTCAGCTCATTCAGCTGCTCCTGCAGGTGCTTGCTCTTCTCCATGTACTCGACCCTAAACATCATCAGATTCCAGGTTAGGAGACAGTGTAGTTGATTTCCAATGATGATGATGTCTCAACTTTGGTAAAGATGTATGTTTTGATGTTAGCTTTGGTTTCAGAGGAGCATGGATGTCTAGAGTCACTATTAACTAGTATGTCTCACTGAATTTCTATTCTGCATATGGAAAAACTGAAATTTGTTTCCCAAAAAAAAAGGAAGAAAAAATAAATATTTTGGAGAATTAAGTTTAAAGTTTAAGTTTAAAAATCGCTACTAATTTAACTTATCATTTTTAAATGTTAATTTTGACATAAAAGCCTCCCAAAAATATAAAAATCTGAAATCTGCAAACTAAAAAAGACCACCTAGACAAGGCACATTTCTTTAAATAGCACATTTCAGCAACAAAGCAACTCAAAGTGCACCACAAAAGACATCAGGAACATTGACACAAAGTGCAAAAGAAACACACCACAGATAAAGGAGAGTCAAATACAATTAAAATCAGCCATTACAATAGAAAATAAAAACAAACTGAAACAGAATAAAAGAAAAGAAGTCTGAAGATAAATGAATGGACCCGTTACAGTCTTTAATTCTTGATGTGCTGTTAAGGTTGACTTAACAATTGTCCCTGATTTCTGCCTCGTTCTTTCTATTGGCTGCAAAAACAACTACCTCAGTTTTGTCTTTGTTCCGGCACATCCAATCGTTGATTTGTTCAGTCCCCTTACTCAGTGCTTGGATTGGACCACCATCCCCTGGTGATATGCCCATGTAAATTGTGTGTCATGTGCATAATTATGGTAATTTATTTTGTTGTTTTTGATAATCTGAGCCAGTGGAAGCATGTACTGTAATTGATGCACTGTAAATTACTGATTACATGGACTGATGGTCCTGTCATTGTCTCGGGTATTGTAATTCTAAAGCACCTAAACCAGGTTTGTTCACTTCACAATAAAACTAAGCTGGGAAGGATGGAGAAGAAGTCTCACTGGTCATCTTTCTCAGAGTATCTAGATTTACTGTATTTTTTATGCATCACTTAAAACCTTCCATGTCACATGCTTTTATTTTAAAAACCTAATTACCTAATTGCATGACAACACAGACCCAGGTAATATGCTCAACTCCACAGCCTGGGTCATCCTTGTCTAAATGAAGTTTTTTCCCATCTGCAATCACCGACACCAAGCGCTAAAGAAAAAAAAGCTTAAATGCTGGCAGTGACATCAGTGACAGCTAATGCTGAGGGTCAATTGCTCACCTGAACTTCTGATTCAAAATGTGCATATTAAAAAGTGATGATGCTGCTCCAAGTAAAAGCACGCATTAAGTTATATCTTTCTCACACACATCACCAAAGCAGTCAGGCTACACCACCAAGACTACAATGCAAACTCGCTGAGGCCCAAAATATGAGGCAGCATCAGCAGAACTGTGGTCACTCACTTCTCTTTCTCAATCTCCATGGAGAGGCGTTTCATGTCAGTATCTTTAAAGTCAAAGCTGAGGTTCTCCCTGCTGAAGCTCAGGTCGGGAGGCATGCTGTCAGGCGGCAGTCCAGGAGACTAGGAGGGGAGGTGGAAAGAGAGATTAGAGAAAAGGAAGCTATGTAGACAAAATGACAGAAGAAATAAAAAACAGAAAATGGGGTGGTGAAGATTAAGTGGGAATGAAAGGGAGAAAAAAGAAAGACAGGAAGGGTGGAAAAAAATACAAAGGAGATGGAGACAGTGCAACGTCGAAGGTGATAGTATATCTATATATATATATATAAATATATATATAGTATATGTGCCGAGAAGCAGGATGCCTTAAACAATAAGACATGCGCAAGATGTAGTGTAGATGGAACACTTAGAAAGGAAAAAGGGAAAAATAAGATGACCACTTTGATGTTCACAGACCCAAATGTGCACGTTTAGATCCTGAACAAATGTCTGACATGCTTTGGCCACATGCCACCTCAGGAGTCCACTGGATGAGAATAACATACAATATAAATGTAAGGCTGAGCACAGTGGATACAGTCGACATAAACACGGCCTGGAAGAACATTGAGAGCAATTTGTCCAAGGCCGATGGAAATGGGAATAAGAAATACTGCGTACATGTACGAGTGTGTGTGTGCGCGTGTGTGCGTGTGTTTTGGGTCTTCATTCATAAGCTTGTTGTGAGCGACGTGTTCTCTATCGATGGCCAGCATCTCAATATGCATGTGTTTGTGTGTGTGTGTGAGTATGTGGGTAAGCAGATGAATGTGTAATGTGTGGGTTTTTAGCATGTTGGAAGCTCGTGCGTAGGCTGCCTTATGTGCTCTGTTCTTATGCAAGTATCTCCTGTTTAGTGTGGCTTTGCAGGGCTACAGTTAAATGTGTGTGCGTGCATGTGTTAAGTGCTTTTTGCAGTCAGGTTGAAACTGTAATGGTCGTGGTTATTTCCATATGGGCAGCTGCAGCTGATACTCCCAATAACGATAGGCTCAGTATTTGGATATGTGCTCTGCATATTATGTGTACTGTACATATTTGTTTTATGCAAGGTTATTTTACTGCCAGATTTTTAGTGGTTTAACGTAACTTATATTAATATGCAGCACCACTGTGATTAATCTATTCATTTATTGACAGAAAATTATTGATAATTGATTCATTGTTATGGTTCCTGGTATGAAAATCTGTTGCTTCTCTTGATCTTTCATAACTGGGAATCTAGTATTTTGGTCTTTGAACTATTAGTTCAAAACAAATAATTTAAAGTGCTCCCCAACAAACAATTAATTGATAATGAAAATAACTGTTAGTCACTACCCTATTACTGTGCACTGTCCCAAATCAATAAACCAATAAATAAGCAATGCTGTAGAGCTGAGGAACTGAAATCAACAAATACTTAAATAAATTAAAAAATGACACTTTTTGGTGAAATATAAAAATTTTTAATCAATTAGCAGAATTTCCATTGATTTATTTCTTGCCATAGGCTAACTTATTTGTCCTTGTTTGCAAAAGCAAAGCATGTCTACCTGTGTGTTTTTCAGCATCTGAGAGTCCAAATGTGTGTGTTAAAAGTCTGCGTGAGTGTTCAGGGTATGTTACCGTATGGACGGCCCGGCTGGTAATCTCCAGCAGCTTGTGTTTTGCCCTGCGCTCCGACTCCCTCGCTTCCTGCAGGTCCTGTTTCAGCTGCTCAGCCTCCTTGGCCCTGAGGGACAAACAGACAGACAGATGCAGTTAATACTTTAATTCACCTCCCCAGTCCTCTAAAGGAAACAGAATTATCTAAATTGAATTCGAAATTATCTTACATAATCGGTGCGCTACTCGACGAACCAGGAATGTCACTTTGTTATTAGCCAGGTGATCAATGTCTCCCACCAGCACACAATCATTTCTGACTCCATTATTCCTCCATCGCGTTTGCGCACAGAAATGTAAGGACGTTATATGCAGGTGATTACATTTCTTTTGATTGTGTTCCTCTCACACTCACCAGTTTCTCGTTGATGTGGGGGAGCTATGGGCCTCAAGAGTTTGAGTGGACATAGTCATTTACATGTTGAGTACCACAAGTTTAAATTTCTCTGTTGCAGAAAGTGCTCATCCAGAAATTGCAGTTACAGGCAAGTGGTTAATGGTGCCCATTTGAAATGATTGCCTAATAAAATGTGAAGTAGAGGCAGTGAAGTGATATTCTTCGTATCTATGTATACTGTTTTATTATGAAAAAGACTTAGGTTCTTTGCTACAATGGACTGGCATCTATCAAGTTTTATAGAGCACTGATCAAGTATCACTTATCAAGTCCCCATCTTCTTATCCATCTGACCTCCAAAGAAATAAAAAAGTCAACAGCAGATACTACAAGTCCTTGATTTCAACCCCCCTAGGATGTATAAAAAAATGCCCAAATTGCTTTTTAAGGCATAGATAAAACACAGATTGAAAAGTTAGTTTCAGCCCTGTGGAGCCTCAGTTTGTAGTAAAAGAGACTGTTTGATGGGGACTCTCACCACCAATCGATACTGGTGCGAACAATTAACTAGTACAAATTAACTGCCGTACCTCATGCCTGGGAGGAAGGCTGCTGAACAAACGCTTTCTCCTTATTCCTTTCTGTGTGCAGCGGAGAGGCTGTAACCGCATGATTACCTGTGCTTCAGCTGCAGCGCAAGAACAAAGCCTTAAAAATTAAATAATTTTAAACAAGTTAGCAGTTCTTATTCTTTGATCGAGGAACTGAAATGCAGTTGTGTGACTTCGTTCTGTGCTCAGAGAATATCGACTGACTTCTCTGCTGCTAAGCAAACTGCAGTGCAGCAGCGTGGTTGTGCTCCTTGACATTAAACAGTGTAGTGACTAAAAAACATTTTGGAGAATATGAGGTCAGGGAGATATTTAGAAACTGCATTTTGATGTTCCTGTAGGACAGCTTCCTAAGTTCAAGGTATTTGCATTACACAGCAAAAAACAAAAAAGGAGGGAATAAGTTATTTAAGGATTTTTAAAATGATGCATGTATGCAAGGCAGATACAAAGAAAGAGAATTTGGTTGACAGAGACAAAGCCACGTAGCGGCTGTACACTCTACATTCATCCATATGGTCCTCCCTCTTCCTCTCCCCACCTCCTTTCTGATTCCTCGGCCATCTTGAGGGCCAACATCTCTGCCTCCAGCATCTTCTGCTCCATGAGCCGTCGCTCCTCCTGGCCACGGATGGCAGTCACTTTGATGCGCTGCATCTCTGTCTCAGCCTCGGCAGCTTTCTGGGCCAGCAGCTTGGCCTCCTCCTCCGCGATCTGGGCCTTTTCAGCCAGCAGGTCCGCCGTCTGCTCCGAACGCAGCTGGAGAGGAGCCGGAAGAGGAGAAGGGCAAACACAGGAGGGAAAAGACAAAAGAAAAGTTGAGAATTAGAGATGTAAAAGGAAAGTGGACCAAAGTGATGAAAATACATACAGAGAAAAAAAGCATTAATTGAGATGTGGTAAAAGGATGAATACAAAAAGAGTGAGGGATTGATGAAAAGGAAAGAAACAACAGTGAAAGACATTAAAGAGGCAGAATGACTAAATACCCATAAAAAAAGAAAGAAACGCTGGGAGGAACTGAAGTGAAGTTCTGAAATATTTTGTTTAGAAACCTGGCATATGTTTGACATAGCCAACAGCACGGCAGATTTTGGGTGAAGTCGATCTTACCAGTGCCTCGTTGGCCATGTGAGCCTCGTCCTGCAGCTGGATCAGCCTCCTCTCTAGCTCGTCCCTCCGTCTCTCTGCCTCCTCCCGCAGCTGCTTCTCCCTTTGCAGACGCTGCCTCTCTACCTGAATGACACAGACAGGTGGAGTGTGGACAGGGAAAAGAGGATGTGGTAGGTAATGTGGGCAAAGACAGAAGGAAACGCAACAAAACAAAAGATGTAAAATGGAAGACAATTCAATAGACACAGCACAACTTGGATCCCCCAGAAGAAAACCGTGAAGCAGGAGCATATGATGGAAACAGGCATTCATTTGCATGTTGTTTTGATTTTCCTGAAATCTGGATAAAAATTGGCACCAGTCAGAAACTTAGCTCTCGAGACAGTCCAGGCCCATCGCCTGTTTCTCTATTATCAGTACCTGTTTTCTGGCCCTCTCCTCTCTGGCCTGAGCCTTCATCTGCTGCACTTCAAGAGAGTCCACCCGCCGCCGGCGCATAAACAGGTCATGGTTCCCTATACACAACTGGAGGATCTGCATGAAAGAAACAACAACAAGAAGGATTATATTTACAGTAAGTCAAAATGACCGGTAGATGTCAAAACTGGAATGCACCAGACACTGTCACTAATTTTCTCCATTATGGCAAGTAAAAAAATATTTCCAGACTGCTAAACTGGCAGGAGGAAAAGTAATATCCCCAGTAGCACAGCCAAAACTCAACCATTTAAACTGGACTCACCAGCTTGTTGACTCTCAGCCGTGAAGAGTTGAACTTGAAAACATTGGTTTTCTTGTCCAGAGGTTTGATGGTAAACTAAACATTGAGGAGACAAAAACGCACATCTGCCAAGTTAGGCTGGTCAATATCTTTGAAATCAATATCATAATACTGATAACGATATTTCCCCAAATACTGATAACAGCATAGTATTACAATATTACAAATGTATGAAAAAAATCGACATTAAAAAAGTGGTCTTGTGGTCT
>JAOXYL010000086.1:14164281-14178851 GCA_028564955.1 Terapon puta | reverse complement strand
GGGTCACTGTGATTAGATACCTAAAATACCTTTAATGGCTCCTTTCATACAAAGAAGCATGTTAGTTTTGCACCCTGCGTGAGAGAGAGCCACCCTCCAAATGAAACTCATTTAAGCCATTTTCATTTAGTTTATTCAGTCACTACTCAGTCACTAGTTTTTTTTTTAACAATCTTTGCTGTTTTATTTTAAAAATCAATGCTTCAATGAGACAGGGAAGCAACTTAAGATGAAATGAGTGCTGCTCTGGTCCTTATCAGGGCAGGAGAAACCAGATATGAGTAGATTACAATAATCAAACCTGCCGAGGAGTCTCTCTGTGCACTTCTGAGAGAGAGAGCTTCACTTTAGTAAAATTTCTTTCAGATTATGAACAAACAAATGCAATATATGAAATGAATGTGAAGCACCACAGATTAAGATTTTTTTTGTTGTGTCTTCTACAGCCACAAAGAAACCACTTACTTTAAAAGGGGGAGGATAAACCGGTCAATCAGTTCAAATAAATCTGAACTTCAGTTCAAATGATGATGTGACACCTTGATCCAGTATAACATTTATTCCTCTGTCATGTTTGTTTCTGGTGGCTTCTCTGCTCTGGGGTGGGCCTGAAAACCACGACTGAAATATCCGAGATCCCTGAGTCGACACTGCTTTTCTCTGAAACTGTTGCCTTTAATTGTGCTGTCACAGTAACTGTCAGCGCTCATCTGACCAATAATAAAAATATGCTTGAGAGGAAGACCAGTATATGTACATTATAAAGCAAATAAACCACTGAAGGCTATTGATCTTTCTTGAAATTGAGTGACAATAAAATCTTAGGCTGCACGAAGAGCACTGACCTTGGCGTGGACGGCGTAGGAGGCCAGCAGCACGGAGGCCTCGGGTGGACAGTGAATCTCCTCCTCCAGGATCTTCCTCTTCACCTGAGGAGTTACCAGGCATAATCAGCATTGAGACACAGCTTGTTCTGAACAACAAAGCCTTCCCCTAATTTCTCTAAGACAAAAGTCAATTCCAAATGAAACCTTGCAGTTAATGTATATTCTGTGCCATTAAGTTGTTTGTTTTTCAGTGGAGAGACGCTTAATTCTTGAGACATTCACAGGGAGGCTGTGTTTTGGGGAGGAAATCAGCATTTATATTATAAATCTAATAATCTGTTCTTTGTCTTCGGTTTGAGTATTACTGCTTTATATTGATTTCCATGAAAGGAACAAAATGGTTCTTGTGAGATAAAGGAGCTGAATTGACAGGTGATCTTACTGGGCTCATACACACGGTACCTGGGAGAGAAGAGTGACAGTGCAGGGTGACGCACAACTTTCTGACAACTGTGCTTTTGACAGCCAGAACTTTATTCCCTTAATTTCAAATGTGGGAACCACATACAGCTGAAACACCATGTGCAGGTACCAGTTTTCAGCAGCCACAAAAATCAGGTTATTATACGCTGCACTGGGTAAATAAACTTCCAACTACCACTGCTGCAGTACACTGGTACTTGCACATTTTAAAGAGGCTTGGAAACAGGACAATCTGTGCCAAATAAATATTGTAAGACTTAAGTATCATAGCCACATGGGGACCTATTACACACTGAGCCAAGAACTATGTACCCAAGATATTTCATATGATCATTAAGCTGCTCCGAGAATATCAGCTTGCAAGTTGGCAGACTATAATGACATGACAGAAATGTGTGAGTCCTAGAAAAGCTCCAAATCATAATTAAAGGAGAGTGCTGGCGTTTTTTTTAGAATTCATGATTTTTCTGTGCCCTCAACCCAGCAGAGCTGATTCTATGTGTGGGAACTGATTTAAGCCAGTGAGGGTGACAAATTCAAGGTTTAGGTCTGCGGCTTATAGTTTATAGAAAGAGTTGTTCGTGTTTACGAGTGTTGACTTGACTGTCACAGATCACAGTATTAACACGAATCCTTAAAAATCCCCTTTTAACAAGCTCCCTTCAGATTAAAGTGCCACGTCTCACCAGGTGTCACTACCCAAGCTCAGTCACCTGTCAGGCTAATTGAATCGCGAAGTTTCGTAACCACATATAGAGCACAGAGCCGGTGAAAAGGTGAGATGGTGAAAACACGCTACAGCAGTAGTTGTATGTAAGTGGGCAATTTAATGCTTCAGACCTTATCATTTGCAGAGACAGTCACGCTGTCTTCTCTTGTTTTGAATCGGCAAAGGTGCAGAGCCAGAGGTGACAGCCCCTAATCGCGACTGGCGCTAAGAGGCTGAGGCTGCAATCTGGTTTACAAATGAGACAATGTTGTCGCTAAGATTGCAGGCAGAGGTGACAAAGACGTGCATGTGTCTGTTCATGTAAGTTGCGTGAGGGGCGTGCATGTGTGTGTGTGTTTGTATCCGGGTTGGTGATCATTTCTGATAAGCACTAATCCAGCTGTCATGCCTGTGACACTATCTGAACAGAGGCCTGCTCCCGACATTATGGGAATTAATGAGAGCAAAGTAATAAGGAGACAGGCAATGCAAGGCACCTCACATTTGTATTCTTCTCTCCTTGCGGCCGTGTGCCGCTTTAACTGTCGAGTAATTTGTTGGCTGTGGTCTTTTTTTTTTCTTCCTTTTTTCTTAGCTAGGTTTCCCTCAGAAATAAATAAATTGTTTCAACTACCTCTAAACGGATTAAGGACAGGGAGAGACTTTTTATGTGTCTCAAGTAGATAAGTGCCTCTATCCAAATGTTGAGGAACACGAGTACACCGCTGTCTCAAACCGCAGAACTAAACCAGCACAATGGGCTCGATATGACGGGAATACTTTGGGGGACGAGCATCCCATGGAGAATATGTCATTAACTGGGCCAATAACCGAGCCCTTAAAGCCTAATTGGTAATTGATAAATGTGGCTGGGAACCTTGGACGACGGGTGCACAGTTACAAATCTCATCTCTTGCGAGGGGGAATGGTGTGGCAGGCTCCGCAGGAATTCCCGGGAGAGTATTAAGTGGAGAGAAAGGGCAGCGGTAATATGTTGCGCATTGATTCCACATGGCTGCACACAATAAGGCCGGGACAATGGATAAAGTGTATTAGAGAAACGGTCTGCTCAACAACTTGTCAGAAACTCTGTGGCCGCGTGCCCCCTGTTGGCACTGGACCAGAATGGGAAGGAAGCGCATCAGCTAAGCGCCTGGTGTGCAGGGGTGAAATGGATATCCTACATGTGTGGAGTATTTTGAAAGCACTAACGTGTTAAAGATTCCTTATCGTGGTCTCACACACATACTCTCTAAAAGCATTCATTACGACTGCATCTAGTTTCTTAGAAAAAGATACCCTCTTTTTTCTTTAATGTTTCTCAACGCTGCACCCATCTGGGAAGATTACGATCAAGTAAAGGGAGGCTTTAAGTAAAAGTCTCTGTCCAGTCTTGCCAGGCAATAATCCAGAGCTTCTTCAGAGAGGCGTGTTGGATTTCAGGTTTACCTATAAGTCTGTGGCAATTTCAGCTTCGATAACAGCAGAGAAAGAAGAGGACAGGTCAGTCTGTGTAAGTGTACAAAGGCATATCTCATGTAGCCTTCATGTGATGACAGCCACAAATAAAATAGAAAGGAAGTTCACAAATACTGCAAGAGTATATCCAGGACCACAAGAAGAACCTGCAGTGTAACTGTCAATCTGACTTCCCTTGAAAAATGAGACTCTTACAATAAACACAATGATAAAACAGCAGGTTTATACTGCGTACAGTTACCTGTAGGAAAAAGAGATGCTGTGTGATATCTTGCACCAGCTCCTCCTCTGCATTTTCTGGGTAAAACTTGGCCAGGAAGTGAAGGGTGATTGGTTCCTCCTTCGGCACCTCCTGATCTAGGACCTGTGAAAATGAGCCAAAGAAATCAACATTTTACATGTTACCACAATGCACTCCCTATCCCTGCCCGTCACGTCTTTATAAAACAGTGTTCACGTGGCTCATTGTGGCCCTTACCAGACCAGTGAGAGTCACTAACCTTCTTATCCATCTTCAGCCAAGCGACTGTGTCCTTGATGTTGTAGCGGAGCCCAAAAAACCACGTCTCTCTCAGTCCCAGAGTGCGACACACCAAATCAAAAAGGTCTTTTCCTTTCCACTTCACCTGAAACACATGATATCTTTTTGTTTGGTACAATTTTCTAAGAAGAGAAAAAAGAGAAAATCCTGAATTATCTGATTTTACTGAATTGATAATGAATGTCTTTCTTACAGTATACTTAAAAAAAGCTAACTAAAAAGGCTGTGAAATTTCAGTCTGTTGGGAGTGATCACCCTCAGAAAAACTCACATAATTCACTGACTGCCTGTTATGTGTTTGAATCAGCAACAGGAGCAATTCATTTTTATAAAGCTAAATATTGAAAGCCATTCATAAGATACTCTGTCTACTAAATCCAGGAATACTAGCACTTCCAGCATGACCTCAGTCTCAAAGCAGGAAGCCATGGATGTTCTCCTCCATCCAGCAGAGAGCTACGAGGGGGGTGTATATCAGGTACACATATCCAATTTAGATACCTTTCATCTCGAGCCTCTGAGCTAACTCATGAGTCTGTAAAGTGCATTCAATGTTGACATGGAATAATAACACAACACAACAACAGCAACAATAATAATAAAACAGTTAAGAATAGTAAGAAATTAGGACTCCACCATGCAGCTGAAATGTCAAAAAAATCCTATGTATTTTGTCTATATGACCATTCCCTGTTAAATGCTATATACAAAACCCATAATTGATACAATTACACTCCCAGTACAGAAAATAGAAACCTCCACTAACATTATACTTCTTCTGTGTAATTACCAACTGCAAACTCTGGCGGGGTTCCTCCCCTTTAAATACAGAGGTGGTGTCTGCAAGTAATTTTCATGCCTTTCGGTTCTGGTGTCTCATCAACAGAGTCAAATACTATTTCAAAAAACACTGCAGGATGGCCAACAATATAAAATATACAATGAAAGCAGCATAAAGCAGCTTTTTTTATTCAAACTGCAGGATGTTTGAAAATTTGAGCAATCCCCATAGTGCACTGAGCTGCACTGAACATTTTCATGATCCCCCTGCTGCATAAGACAGAGGCAAATAATAAGAGATCTAGTCTTTTGTAAAATAAAGCAACTGTCCCAGCTGCGTGTATTCACAGTTGCCTGCTGCCATCTGGTGTCGAAACACATCACATCACTACTGCTGTCATTCATTACAGGTTGTATTTAGGAAAATGTACAGCAATGCATGACAGCAGGTTATTTCTGCTGCATCAAGATCACTGCAAATTCTGAAGACCTTTGACATGCAGTGCACAAAAAGAGCACTAAACCATGCTCAGTTTCTCATACACACCTCGCAGCTGAACTCCATGTCTGACTCCATCGTGCAGATCCGGACACTGAAGTTTCTGGCTTGTTTTCTCAGCAGCGAGTTGAATCCCATTTTCGCTGCTAAGGCACTCGCCATTGCGAATAAAGCTGATCAATGCTAAATGAGTTATTTTAAAAGAATGAATCCCCTCTGACTGAGCTGTCAAGGCATAGTGTCTGTTTTAATCTGTGGCGTGCACAGCAGATGAGTAGTTATCAATAGATGAACACACCAATTGATGGGTAGGTGATTAAAAGTAAGTTTCCTCAAAGTTTTTCACTGACATCTTCCTGGTTTGTGAACGCCTCATACACATTACGGACTTTATGGTTGTTTTTTTTCCGTTGTAATTTCACGTTAGCAACAAAAATTTACAAATGCATTTCACATTAGCTGGTAATTACAGTGTACTTTGCTTCCACTTGTTGCTAACGTTAGCTCGGTTAATTAGACTTATTAAGGTAGCTAACTAACATCACACCTTCCTCAGAAAGTTGTTCGCCTCTGTGCCGTGAAAGACGCGTCCGAGAAGTTATTAGTCCGATATATCTCCTCTGAAAAGGTCAAAACAACAAAAAGTTTTCTGAGAGAGAAGCGCAGGCTAACTGTTGCTAATAGTTTGTTAGCCGTCTCATCCAAGGAGCGACGCTGCGTTCAAGTACCATCCCACCAATACCCACTTTTCCTCCTTCGTGTCCTGGCTTCACCTCCCAAAGGGCTACTCTGTAATCAATAATGTATTCAAATACAAACAAACTTAATCAGTGACTGTTTTGTTAAATGGTAAATGGTTAAAGACACCTTTCAGGCAAAATTACAAAACATCCTATAGTTCTTGTCGTAGACCATATATAAAGAGCTTTGTATAGAGTAACAGGCGTTTTTCACCAGACATTTTGACAGTTTGGAGATTAACCAAGAACTATATTAACCATTTAACTGATCGTGCAAATGCTCAGTCAAAAAAAATCGTATTTTCATTATTTGGACATATTATATAGGTTTTGTTGTTAGTAAAACCACAGACCCGTTACAGTGATGGGCATATAAAGCTCTGACAGAGGACTTAAATCAAGTGTCTTTAAACTAGAGTTTATTTTGGCTGCTGAAGGATTTAAATCCTTTTTTTATTTACTGTAATATGTCCTTTTAAAAATAATTGTAAAACTAAAGGTCTCGTATCCGATAAATATGAAAGCAACACAGTTTTCCTTTTCCTCCGGAGGGACTCACCAATCACATCGCAGCATCCCTCTGACGCTTGGCTCTCAGCCCCGCCCCCTGCGCCATAAAGAGGCGGCGCCTCAGCAATGAGGTAATCGGGGTAAACAGTAAAGATGGCGACGTCTGTTGCTGAAGAGGGGCAACCTAGTCTAAATGGTTTTATTTCCGAGCCCCCGACTAAAAAATTGACCGACCTGCCAACCGAGCTGCTCGAACACATCCTGTGCTTCCCTGTCCTCAAACATGTCGACATTTGTAACGTGTCCTGCTGCTGCAAGCGGCTGCACGACGTTTGCCACGGAAGGGGGAAGGTCTGGGGACACCAGTACAAACTCAGGTGCTGTGAATTTTGTTGTGCTTTTTTCCCGGAGTCCGGGCTTCTGGTGGCTTCCCACCTCTGTCTGTCGAGGAGAGGCTCCCTGTGCTTGTCACATCTTTCTTGTTTGGAGACCTAAATCGCTTGTTGTCCACTTGAAAGGTGCTGGTTAGTCTGCTGCAGCTGTCAGCCGCTGACTTTCTGCTGATGCACCAAATTCACCCTCGCGTCAGGCCAGTGGCAAGCTTTCCCTCTGCAGACAGCTCTGAAGCGTGTAAATCCCGGCATTCAGATCTCTCACAAGTTGCAATTTCCACCTTGTTTAATTACCCACAATAGCAAAAATGATTCGGGGTGACCTTGAATGGCACAGGAGGGTGCAGCTCTTGCTAAGCCCTCCTGCAATATTCCTGGCCGCTGCTCTCTTTGCTTTTTCTTTG
Source organism: Terapon puta (assembly GCA_028564955.1). Taxonomy (NCBI): domain Eukaryota; kingdom Metazoa; phylum Chordata; class Actinopteri; order Centrarchiformes; family Terapontidae; genus Terapon; species Terapon puta. Next base: position 14,171,487 of record JAOXYL010000086.1, on the reverse strand, counting down.
TGCGTAGAGAGGGGGGTGGGTGGGCAAAGTCTGCAGCAGGATGGTAAATAGTTTTTCAGACATGCCTCATGCTGCTAAACGAACGCCAAGTATGCCCCAAAAGTGTCACTGCAATAACAAGTTTGATGCCTCCATCAACAGATGGCCAAGACTGCAGAGGTTTTACCGTCAGAATGAGAGCTGCGACTGGCTCAGAGAGTACAAGACACGCCACAGAGTTGGCATACAGATACGGAGGACCGTGGAGTCGATCTCAAAGAGATTCTTCACAGAAGTCGTAAGTAATTATTATTATCATCGTTATTATCATGATCTTACATTAGAGGTGGTTAACTATATTGAACAGATGTGTGTTAGTTAAATCTTCCCTTCACAGCTGTGCCTCAAGGACATAAAAACATTCATGTCCATATCTGTGAATTGACTTGCTGTGTGATGGGGTGCGTGTTCGTCCCAAGGAGCATATGAGCTGTCTATGTTCCAAACTAACTCTGATATCTGTAACGCAGCCTTGCGTCGGCCAGGTGCTGGGAGACAGCTTTGCTGAGATTGAGTCGCTGGGCATGCCGGAGCACTTCTGTGAAGACGAGCTGCTCTTCATACTGAACTCTGACAAGAGGTGAGAGCAGCTTTGCAGCTTCTATGATTACGAACATCTCATTTTGTTGCACATTCTAGCCCATGTGACCATTAATGTGTCTCTCTTCTTACTCTTCTCCATCTGTAGGAAAAGCCTGACATTGAAATACTATGCAAAGAAAATCCTTTACTTCCTGAGACAGCAGAACATTCTGAAGAGTTTGAAGAGCTTCCTGGAGCGGCCTGCTGAGCATCAGTCAGCTTTAGAAGGTGAGGCATGAACACTGACGTCTGTTTAACTTAGACATTTATGTTGAGATGTTGTGTATGGCTTCTTGACTTAGTATTTATTATGAAAGAAATCTAACTGCTTCAGCATTTTGCCATTCAGATTGTGTTTCTTGTGTAATTTATATTTATAAGTTGATACCAGTAGCTTTACATCATGCGTCCCCTCTCTCTGTCCTCTCTGTCCATCCAGGTGCTGTTCTGGTGGATCAGTATTGTAACCCACTGGCTGATGTAACGCTGAACAGCATATCAGCCCAACTGGATGAGATCACAGAAAAGGTGAAGAAGATGCTGAGAATCAAGAACCCCTCCCACCCCAGCCTGCGCATCGCTCAAGGTGGGCTTTCAAGTCTAGCAAAACTTAATGAATGAAAGTTATTTTTTAAGGGGTGAGGTTTTTGTAATATATTTCCCTCAGTTTTTGTTTTACTCCAAATAAATCAGCACTAGTCATATATATGGTATATTTGGTCAGCTGCACAAGATCTGGATGTTTTCTCTTTCAACCAAAGTTCTGATGAAGTTTGATTTCTTGTGTGTGATGTAGGTGACTGTTTTGTCGTTGAGGACTTTGAGCTGCAGAGGCAGGTGGTGTGTGCCCTAAACTCTGTCTTGTATGAGCAGCTCCAATATAAAGGCAACGAGTTTGACTACTACAACCCTCTCAACTCTTACATCCACCAGGTAGATGTTCTATGAAAAGGATGTTTTTTTTATTTAGACCACAAGCTTTTCAGGTGCTTAACTCAGCCTTTTTGTCTTTTTATTTAGGTGCTACTTCGCCATACAGGCATTCCCATAAGCCTCTCTGTCCTATACATGACATTAGCCCGGAACTTGGGTGTACAGCTGGAACCTGTCAACTTTCCCAATCACTTCCTACTGCGCTGGTGCCAAAAACCTAGAGGGTACGTCTGAAATAAATAGCTCTCAAATTCCTTGAAAAGTAGGGAGTAGAGCTGTCATTCACATTGTTCACGATTTTAGGAGAGGTGAGTTAGAATGATTGATGATAACTACCTAAAGTCAACCACATATAATTGAGTATTTTCCTTCAGCTACATTTAAACAGTTGTATAAAATGATACCCATGACAGAACTTCTTAGAGATAATCACTTCATGTTGTCATCACTCGTTTCATATCTAATCAGCAATTTGTAGGAAAGGCAATAACAATACAAGATGCTGGCTCCTTCTTCACTGAGTCTTAATAGGTTCTTATTAAATCCAATTTTCCTCATCATTACCATCCTTAGTTCTTCTTTAGACCTTTAGAGTATGAAAAAAAACATATTTCTAGCATAATACAGCAGTAAAATCTGACAAATTATGATTTATTATGTGAGAATAGAGAACATTTTTATTTTGCTTTAACGTCCATGCACATGTTGAATGTTCGCCCAATGCATATTTATAATTCAAGTAAAACAATGCAAAGTAGTGATTGTGAGGCATTATCATTATAACGGGGGTATCAAAAACAGTGCATTATTAGACTCCAAAGCAGCAAATGTTACATTGCAGTCATAATATAACTGCATCACCACTGTCTTGAGAAATTGATGCATGCTAAAAAGTTCTTGTATCCTTCAGTGTAAACGTTTAAGCTTAAGTGGCCATGCTATAGTATCACCCTTTATTTAGGTTTTTGAGAGACCCCAATTTGTGATGGATGTCTTTTAAAACAGATCCCTATTAAATGTATTTAACCTTGTTCCTGCAGGAGTGAGGACATTTACGACTTTGTCTACATTGATGCCTTTGGTAAAGGCAAGCAGCTGACAGCTAAGGAGTGTGAGTACCTGATTGGCCACCAGGTGACGGCAGATTACTACAGTGCCATAAGCACGACCGAGGTGCTGCTCAGGATGGTGGGAAACCTGCTGAACATCGGCAAAAGAGGGTAAACTCAACACCTGACTGTCACTGCTGAAACTCTTCTGCTGAATGGGATGTGTTAATGAATGGTCATGGTGTAGGATATTTTTGACCGTCTTCTAAAAGAGGAGAAAATGATTTAAATTACAAGAATTAAATGAATAAATGAATGCAATCTTCTGGCTGAATTACATTGTCCGCACTCCTTGTAGGGACGGTAATGAGAAATCCTACCAGCTGCTTAGAGACTCTCTGGACCTCTACCTCACTATCAACCCAGATAATGTGCAGTACCTGCTGCTGCAGGCACGCCTCTACTTCCACCTGGGCATCTGGCCAGAAAAGGTCGGCACATAAGCAGAAGCTTTTTTCTTATGCTCTAATAGGATTCAATTCATAAAGTATTAACTTAAATCATTTAGTTCAAAGCACTTACTATTTGGCCCTCACCACACTGCCCTCTGATTTTTGTTCTCTGCCTCAGGTGCTAGACATCCTGCAGCACATTCAGGCATTGGATCCCTCTCAGCATGGGGCAGTAGGTTACCTGGTGCAGCACACGCTGGAGCACATCCAACACAAGAAACATCCCGTTACACCTGAAGTGAAGAAGCGCAGCGCTCCAGAACACTTGGAGGTCCAGTATTCAGTCGGCCTCATTATGAAACACAAGAGGTGAGTCATACTGATATGTTGTACAGAAATTCTGCCCTCTGGTAACAAATCGCTTTGAAATCCTCTCACTGGTCTGTCCTGTCCCATCGCTCCCACCAGGTCGGGTTATAACTGTGTGATCTACGGCTGGGACCCAAAGTGCACCATGAGTCAGGAGTGGATCACCACCATGAGGGTCCACCAGCTGTCTAATGGCGCCAACCAGCCTTTCTACAACGTCCTCGTACAGGACGGAACATGTCGCTACGCAGCGCAGGGTATGGGTCATATAAAGCAGCATGTTTGCAGGTTGTGTGATGTCTTTTGAGATAAATAAAAATCCTAATAAATATGTGAAGGTCTGATGAATGCCCTGACATGTTCTAAACTTAAAAACAAATGAAAAGGAAACGGATACACAAAGAATGAACAACTTCAAGGCCACATAAAAGCACAGGGACAAAACATTATGTCAACAAGTTAAGCTATTGTACTCTAACTGCAGGTCGGGCAAATAAGCCCAAACCGTATGTAGGGAGGCGCTTTGTTGATGATTAAAACTTTATCCTTAACTTAGAGGTCCCTTTATTAGGCTCTTAATTATGTTATGTGAAGTTCAGACAGTGTATTGACTATTTATGCATTAGTAGTTAAGAATGACTGCCATCATTGCCCTAAACAATGTCTGTCAGCTGTTTTCGACCCTTTTTTGTGACTTGTACATTTTCCCCACTTAAGAGAGCTCCTCCCTTGTAGCCTGACTCACATATTCCCTTGTGCTTACCTGCTCACTCTGCCGCTCATTTTGCTGATGCTGCTGCTGTCCAGCTTTCATTGTTTGTACGTGTAATCTTTGCCCTCTCCACCACCTCAACATCCACCTGCTGGCTCAGTTCCCTACAAACCCTGAGGGGGGAATTATATCGATCAACGTCTGCGTTCTCATCTGCCGCTCGATATGTTTTGCAAGAACTGATAAGACATGACATTGTGATGCCAAAATACATTACGTTTGACATTTTCTTGGTAAACTAAGTATTATATGGTTCGTGTGTATATTAACTATGCTGGGGACTGTTTTCTTTTAAGGTGAACTTTTATACATTGCCTCTTATCAGAATGTCACAAGTTTCCATTGTCGTTCCTTAGAGAACCTGGAGCCCCACTCAGCCCCCCTGGAGATCGGCCACCCGGAAGTGGGACGCTACTTCTCCGAGTTTACTGACACCCACTATGCCGCCAATGAAGAGCTGCAGGCACGATACCCAGAGGACATGAACGAAACTTTGGGCACGGTGCGGGAGCTTTACCACAGACTTACACCTGGCTCTGAGAACCCGGACCAGGCTGTTGCCACAGACCAAAACAATCACCAAGCCATGACCATGTAGCAGAGCAGCGGTGTCCTACACCCTGCTGACCAACTGCTGGTTACCCATTCTCAATTCACAGTCCACTTAGCAGAGAGGTTCTTGTAAGAACCAGCCAGTACACAGTGTTTTCAGAAACAGACTATTTATTATTCATAAATGTGGGTTTTCTACCACAACAAGGTTCCTGTGTGGGTCTGAAAACTTTTACTGTGAGAAAGTGTGAGAAGAGACCAAAAAAAAGTCTGCAAGCATACAGCATAGATGGTTACAGTTTCAGTATATACATGTAAATATGACAGTATATTTGTCTAAAAACAAAACTCATTATCATATCAAAATAATCCACAAGTAGACATGTTGAAGGAAAAAAAACAACACAGACTTTAAGAACATGGTTTAGTGGACACAGAAGTTCAGGATGGGTGTCCAGATGCTGTAAATCTCCCTTTACTGAAAAACAAGGAATGCTCCTGTACCCAGAGCTCACCAACTCCAGAGCAACACCCCCTCCCCTGTACCCAGCACCAGTCAAACAAGCCCTCAGCATACACCCCCCCCCCCCCCCCCCCCCCCCCCCCCCCCCCCCCCCCCCCCCCGCCCCCCCTCCAGGTCCAGTGCCACAGAAAAGTATATAAAGAAAAGACTTTGTAAATTGACTTTTAATTCTTCATCTTTTAATCAGGTTTCATGCACTTACGGAAGTTCAGCTTTCACATGTATAGATAATATTGTTTGTTTTTATTTTTCCCTCTCCTGTATAGTTACAACAGAAACATGTAGGACGTCAGGGCGCATCACAGTTGTTGAGCTTTCCCTGGAGAAACTAAAGACAAACTAACTAAGATCACCACCGACTTGAAATGACTCTGAGCTTTGAAATCACGAACGAAAAAAAAAACAAAATAAAGCGTTTCACGTTTTTACCAAGCCTCTCTCTGACTTCTTATCCTGAATCAAATGCGCATGTTAACCCCTCTGCCATCACAATGCGCACTGATCGCCGCTGACCAAACACCGCGGGGCGCTCACCCACAGGCTGAATGGATTTAGGACCTGGAGGACGCCAGATGTTTGCAGCAGAGTACAGTGGCGCTGACCTGCCGACAGCAGCGCGATAAAGCCGCCGCTGCGCAGCGGAGTTGATCCAGTCTGTCAGGATCGTGCGTCCTGACGCGCCGGCGGAGCAGCAGCGATGGGAGCGTCGCAGGCGCGCACCGAGCACAAGTACCAGGACCTGGCGGATAAAACTGGATGTAAGTAAGATAAAGCCACTGTGGGTTTCTTTTTATCAGGATCCGCGTGGTTTGCTGATTCAGTCTATGGCGCTTATGTGAAATATGTCGGTGTCGAGCTGCATTTAAAAAAAAGTCTAAAAAAGTTGTGATTCTTCAAGTGTGATGACACATGAAATAGAAAACCGGCCGAGAAACGAGATTAAATCAAATTATGTGAGTTTCAAACGTGACCATGAATGATTTGAGACAACACCCAGTTTTTTTTAATCACTAAACTGGTTAACAAGCTCATTTGCCCGAGCAATTCAGTTCGTGTCTTCATTGGAGTCATTACTTCCTCACTGGCAGAGTTCATCTGAGCTGTGGACTGGTCCAACTGCTATAAACATTTCAACACACCTTATTTGTTCGTTCTCTCTCTCTCTCTCTCTTTCTCTTTCTCTCTCTCTCTCTCTCTCTTCCTATTTACCGCTTTATCTTTCTCACCCTATATGGACTGAAAAGTTTTCAAGAAAGAAATGAAAGAAAAAGCAGACAGAAACAGCAGAAGTCTGTGGATCTATTTTTGGACAGGGCCAGATTGTGATGTGTAACCTACATGCAGCAGCATGCAGATTCTCAATAACAAGGACACGGTTTGCATCCAAGACTGAACTTTACTGATACTGCATGAGTGAGACTTTGGACCATTTTATTCTCTGGGCGAGGTGGATTTACACACTGAGCCCAGACACTGTAATAAAATGTCTCATTGACCTATGCATGCTGGGTGAGTGCAGAGCACAGATTCTGTTGCTATTGCCTTCTTTTGTATTATAATCACACCGCCTACTTTGAGCAACAGGCTTGTTCCTGCATGAGGCCACAGTCTGTCTCTGCATATTCCTCACCCCACACTCGGTAGCCACAGTTGCTACTGCAAACATCCACTTAGTAGCCTCTGGGAAAGGAGGAGAACAAGGTGAAAATAAACACTAGTGTTTGCAGGAACAATTGAAAATGCCAAACCCGCACTGATACGGGACCAGTGTGACGTTTAAACCTTTCGGTGTGTGGTCACCAGCCTGCACGGTGAGTTAATGATTCAAGGAAAGCTTTGAAATGGCATAAAAAGACAATCCCAGTCTGCACAGGGTGTTTGCTTTGCCATTAAACTGATAGTGGAGCTGCACCTGATCAGCTTAATGAAAAGAAG